>WSYH01000177.1:0-45749 GCA_036426205.1 Ascaphus truei | reverse complement strand
ATAAGGTAAAGAACGAGTGTTTATTTATATATGTGTTTTATTTATACTGTACATGTGCAGAGGGTCTCCGGAGCAGAACCGCTGTGGTTTTAGGTCCGGGGACCCACTGCTCCTCGAGATACAGGCCCCTTTAGGGGGTGCCGGTATCCCTCTGCTCTGCTTGGTTTACAGGCCGCGATCACATGATCAGGACCTTTAAACGCAGAGGGATACCGGCACCTCATAAAGGGGTCTGTATCTCGGGAAGCAGGGGGTCCCCGGACCTGAAACCAGTGCGGTTCAGCTCCCGAGACCCCCTGCACATCTACACTATAAATAAAAATGTATTTAAAATAATTTTTAATGTGCCGATGTTTGCGCAGAGAGAGCAGCGGATCTCTCTCTGCTGCAAACACATCTTGCCCCCGCCGGCCCATAGTATCATTTATGTATGTGCATATACAGTACTATATGTGTACAGTACTGTATGTTAGGGGTTATAGGGGTTGTATATATATATACAGTATATATACTGCATTACAATTCATTATAGGGGACGGCTTCAAAGAAAACAGCTCGCAAGCGCCCCCATGTGTTTTTACACGGCATTGCAGTATTGCAGCCAGCCGGAATAAAATGCTTCAATCCCTGCCGGGAAAATAACGCTATACACTCCGGCAGAAAACGATCACAAACCTCAATACACCCGAGTATACCCGAATTCTCGGGACTAGCCGAGCGAGAATAAAGTGTGTCGCCACTGTATATCTCTAAGCAACAGGACAATTGGGTCGACTTACTGCTTCTGACAGAATTCGCCATGAACACTTTATCCCAGTCTTTACCCCTTTACTTGATTATTGCCCTAATGTGCATCTCCTGGAGCTGTTTTTATGGTGGCTGTGCTCGAACATGTTCATTTGTAATACACAACCACTTTTCATTTGTTTACCTCAGTTTTGGCCCTTATGCTTAAGAGATTATTAATATAAATGCCACATATAAATGCAAATTACACAGAATCCAAAAATAAAATAACATTTACAATAACATTAAAGAAGTATTTTATTATAATGGTGTTTTAAACACCCAGCAAAAGGCATGTATCAATGTAAACAAAGTATGAGATTTTTTTTTGTTTTGACACATTGCTCCATTTTCTAAATTGCTTTTGATTTAAATGTATGAACAAGTTTCCTGTATGTGATGCAAATTGTTAGCCAAAAAAGCTTACTCCACTTCAGACTTGGCAAAAAAAATTGCCACAAATATAAGATAAAATCTGCCCTAACTTCTCCTATGGACACTTCCTAACTGGCAAGCTGATGCATATGGTGCAAAAACTGGACCAAATAACTTAATAAATTAACACAAAGACATAAGATGAAAAAGTCACATCAAATTTGCCTTGGTACATCTCCCTGATAGTATTAAAATGTAACCATCTGAAACGGACATGCACTATAGTGTTAAACATGAAGCAATACAGTCATTTAAAAATATACCCCATTTTATATATAAAAATTACCCTTAAAGTGAGCCTATATTTTTTGTTCAATAAAAAATATTGCCATTTCTTGTGCGAATTGACAGTTTTGAGAGAGGTACACAAGTAATATATTATTGGGGTAAATTAGTCTGGGAAGCTTTCATGAACAATTGTAACAGTACGTTGGGCAATTTACTAACTCTCAGGTATGCTGTATGATTACACGAACCTGGCATTTAGCGCTTTTAAGGAATATTTTTCATATCTATGGAATTTTAGCCCTGTAAACTGGCCCTATTTTTTTTTTTTTTAGTGTGAAAATCCTTTCAATCTAACAAAATCTGTCAGACCTCAAACTAGTCTTTTGTAGTTTTATTACTTTTCATATTCTGATCTCTCCTTCATAAATAAATATAGTATGATCAAAAATATGGTTAATTCAATAACCTTAATTTGTGACAAGAAAGAACAAAAAGAACGGCCAGAAAAAGTTTGGGTCAGTCATGTCTTGTCAATAAGGAATTCTAATCATTTTTCGTGCCTGGTTATCAATGTGAGATTCCTCAATCATTTTATAAAGTGTAAAAGGTTTCAGATTGCAAACCTTTTCAATATTCCTACTCACATAGGTGAAAATGTTTTCATCTTAATGGTACCCTGTCACTAAACAGTCATTGGTTTAGGTCAGATGGCTGCCCAACATGTCTACAGGGATTGACTCAGAGCCTCAAACAAATAGGAAATAAAAGCTACAGTTTATGAATTTCTGTTGAAACCACAGTAGCCAGACGCTAATAAAATATCAACAACTCATTCATTTTAGGAACTTTGAAAAACCAAACGGATTTGTGCTTGGGAGACAATGTATCATTATAATATGAACTCAGCATAACATATTTTGGAGGACAGTCCTTCCTTAAAGAAATTATTATGTACTGTGGCCATAATTGTACTACTGAATAATGTAAAACCATTAACGGATGAATTTAAAAAAAGTGACATTCATTTACCTTAATTGAGAGAGGGAGAAAGACTATTGTTTCTTAGTGTCACCAATGTTATATATATATAAAGAAAAAACAAGCAGAGCCTTGTGGTTTAAATAAAATATATATATATATATATATATATATATATATATAATATAATATATCTATTTAAAATATAAATAAAGATGCTTCATAGAGAAACAACACAAACCTACACATCAAATATTATTTAAACATAAAATCAACAAAGAACAAAAAAGCATATATAGATATCAAAAATATATATAGAAAAACCAGTCCTTTTGAAAATCCAGTTAATGAAACAAGAATCCAAGCTGGGATGGGGGGCTGCTTTCAATAGGATGAACCAATCCAGACAAAATCTGCAACAAAAAGATCAGAAAGGGCACGGTCCATAGCATAAAATCTATGACATTTATTGACGAAGGGTAAAAGGTTTCGAGGAAACAGGCTCACTCACAAGGAAAGCATATATATTGGCAGTTGTGAACACATATAGTCACCACCTCATCGGGTTGGTAAGCTGCCCGCAGTGAAAATCAGGGTCCTCAAATGTCCTCACACAGTTCAGGGAAGACCTGGGTGCTTGGCTTGAAAGTCCCAGCATACACAGCAAGCTCAATTGAGTATACAATGCTGATAGCCTCCTGCAGCATTGGAGACGCGATCCAGCCACGATTCACCATCCCCCAGTGATGACGCAATGACGCTGCAAACGTTTGGACATTTGAGGACCCTGATTTTCGCTGCCGGCGGCTTACCAATTAATATTGCTAATAATATTGATTGCAAGTACAATACTACCTAGGTCACAGAAAAAGCAGGTAAGGTGCATAAAATAACCACTGTATGAGTAGCTAAACACTATGTATACTTGCAGGTCATCATGTAAGATATGTCCTAGTTGTAAGATCCTGAGATGGTATGAATGGCAAAAAGTCTGTGGTATAAATTATTAGCATATTTAAGATCACAACATACAGCTTACAATTTTTGACCGGCTGGTCATTATATACATCTCAGGAGTTTATTATTTCTCCTGGGTAGTAATATTCTGTTCTTATCATACATGGATTCAGGATTACAACATTGTTTTTCTATATCATGCATTTTTGATAGCTGTAGGGGACTGTTTTAACTTTTGTATTTTGTTTGTGTATCCATGTCCTTGAATAAACATTTCTTTATTATTATTTTTGCTTGAGTGCTTTAAGTGGGACACTTTTTCTTTTTTCTTCTGTCAGTATTCCATATATATATATATATATATATATATATAATAAAAAGTCTGTCAGCTGGCACTCTATATAGTTGTGTATAATCGTTGTGCTAGTACCATATAGTATAGTATATAGTATAGTATAGTATAGTATACCATATTACCATTGTTTCGTCCGGTAAAAAGAGACAGCACTCACATCCAGTAGTCCAACAATTTGTTGTATTAATTAAGGCATATACAAACAGACGCCCAATCCAACTGATTTTTGGACTACTGGATGTGAGTGTTGTCTCTTCTTACACGATGCAAGAATGGTAATATGGTATATATATATGTTCCCTCAAGCACACCTTCAAACAGTACGGCCTCTGTGAAAAAAATGGGCACTCTTTTGATATCTATGAAATATGCTAGTAGGTGTCATTGGCATATCTGATTGGCATATTTCACAGTAATGTCAAGTTATTTGACCCGCTCATAATGTAGAATATCACCGATTTTCCATAGAAGTCAATGTCAGTGATAATGCAGAATATGACAGAATATCCCAAACATAACGTGCCAATGGGTGCAACCACCTTTCTACATTTGTATGTCAGATAAGATTGCTAGCATTTGTTACAACTTCTTTTATACTTATCTTTTAAAGACCCCTATTCAACAAGGTGAGATTAGAAGCTGAATAATGCTAATAGCTTTCTTTCACTTTACTGCAAGTTACTGCATTGTTAACTGTGTGTTACCTTGTTTCTCACTATATTAAATAGGGATCTAAGCCTTTATGTGAGGATCAATACCTGTAGATTTATAAGTGAATTAAGTGGCTTAAAATGATAATGTTACTGTTCCTATTTTTTTTTATATATACTGTAGTACGTTTATTTAACAATGGGTAACTGCTATTTGGATTATATTTTGAAAATACAGCAACAAATAGAAATATATTTCACTCCAAAATAAAAAAATGTTGTTGACAACAAAAAAGGAAGATTTACTGAAGGAAGTGCAATCAGACTAATAAGAGTCCACTTGCTCTCATCCCGTTACATCAAAAGGAAAAACAGTCTATGCACTCTCAATTATATTGCCAAAAAATGGGTCTTATTGTCCATCCAGACGTGCAAAGCTTAAGCGCTTAAAACAAAGTTTTTTTTCCAAATATAGTAATAAATCTAGCACAAAATGAATGCATTCTTGCGACAGGGGGCTCCAGTGGGATATAAGCACAGAGCGTTCAGGTCACTCACATGAACCCTTCATCAGTAGACGGATGCGACCATCATGGACTGTATTTTATAAAGAAAACAAAAAAGAAGAGACACTTTCTAATATAAATCTCTATGTTTTCTAGCCCAGATGCACTACATTTCTTTAGGCTATTTAACCCAACGTTAACCTAAAATACCATTAGGTTAATCTTAATGCATATTCACGAATGCAAATAATTTGATGTTAACCCAGTGTACTCCTTGAAATAGTGTATGGTTACATTTATAGCAATAGTAGTGCTAATCATATGCAAATTATATGCAAGGATGTTATCCTAACATTACATATCGACGAAAGGCTGTTCAGGTTAGCACAGGGAAATAATGTAATGCTAAATAAATCATTGCAAAACATGGCGGTAAACCAGCCAGACTCTGGTTAGCCTAATGTTATTTCAAATAACATTAGACAACATATTGCCTGAAAATAAATATAATTTGCAAACATATTTAAACAGTGTTAGGCTAATATCACTTTAGGATTAAGTACTGCACCAGTTTACAGGTGATTGATTGCCATAGTTAACATAGCCATAAGCACAATTGACTTTATTTAAAACATTGTTGATACTAATGTTGGGTGTTAGGCTCATTTATCTTTAAGTGTGGGATTTATATATCCTTAGTAGCACAAGCGTCTTGTGATCCATGGAAATCCCATGATAAATGGATGAATAATTGCTGAAAATGAGTTAATATATACATCATATATTCCTAAGTACCTGTCCTTGCATACACAAATTAAAAATACTACAATGTACTTTTGGCTTACAAACTGCTGTTACACACAAGACATTAATCTCCACATAGCTCTTTCACAGGGCTATAAATGACCTCCCCACTGCACCTATCATACTACTTATTGCCCCCAGTCCAAAACACAACAAACAAATTCCCCTCTATAATGACAGCTCTCTAATACAAAGAAACAAAAGATGGCAGTAGACCATTGAAAGCAAATAACATTAATTATACATTATATAAAGTCAACAATCATATTTATATTTAAGTAATTGTTATTTAATCTCTAAACTTCCAGTGAACCTTTCTATACACTCTAAAACCAGCCAGGTTAGGATACATTTTACTAATAGGGAACATAAAAATGAATTAGCCCGTTTACAATGAATTAAACATTTATCAGAAAGCAATATGGACCACTGGAAAGTAACAATGCTATCCAGTTATCAGCCCATTTGCAATTATTTGGGAATACAAGGATGTTCTTTTATGTCCAGTGGAAAAAGATGGATGCTCTCATTTTGTTGCAAAGAGGAAGAAGGAGTAGAGGATAGAGCTACAGTCAAACTGGAGGAGAAGCAAAGATGGAGAGAGACATATAAGAAAGAGTGGGTGTGAGAGGAGGAGAGAGATACACTGCTACAGGAGAGGAGGGTTCTTAGGCCCAAAATATTTAGAGCCTGGCATGCTTTACATGACAAGGGGGAGGAGGGGGCCATAAGGCCACTTACAATTAAGCTCAGCTGCTCTACTGAATCATTATGAGCAACTAAGATCAGAGCTAGAGCCACACACAAGCAGAATTCATGCTGTTCCTGTACTCTCACTGTAATCTCTGAACTCATTTCATAATTTAGCCTTATAGTCTTTTCAGAGCACTGTGACAGCAGTCAGTGTGATAGGGCATTTCACATTCTCACTCTGCTTCTATCAATTTCAATAAAAAGGTCTAAGTGAGAGACCAAAACATTGATGCTGTTTATGTAATGTATTTCTAAATGTATAAAGTCCACCTGCTTACTTACTTTCCATTTAGCATTGTATATACAATAATAATGTTTTCTTATGTTTTTCAGGTGACATAAGATATGGTTGCCAGACGTGGCTTCTACCCCCCTAGAAAACTGTCAGATTTCCGCATAGCTATGATACAATGAGGTACACATGTCTATATGCTCAGTGGACATTTGGAGTTTTGAACTCACTTACAGTGTTTAATAGATAGCATGTTACATCTTGTTGCATTCTACACAACATAGCTATAACATGCCAGAAAATATACTGTAGATGCTGATTTTGAGCAGGATCAAGAGTTGCCACCTTGTGGGGTGGAGGAAAATATGGTGGTAGAAATCAAGGTCGAACTAGGATTAAAGCAAACATATTTGCATGTGAAACAGGAAAACAGCTTTCCGCGCTCAAGCTGTCCAAAGTTGTCTTATAAGGTCAGTCTCCCCTTGCTGCTGGCTGTGTGGAAGCGCCTCCTCAAAACTCAGAATATAATTATCAAAGTGTTCTCTAGACCGTATGCCAGCAGCTAGTGTAGGAGGCACTACTGTGGCAGTAGCTGGAAGAGGAGGCAATACCGAGGCAGCAGCTAGCCGAGGAGACACTACTGGGGCAGAAGCAAGTGGAACTGGCTCTACTGGTACAGAAAGTAAAAAGAAAAAAGAAAGTTTAATTGGTTTGAAAACACTTACAAATGTGGTACAAATGATTATGTGTACTTTATTTCCCTCTAGCAATTTACACTAGGATACAACCCAAGAATTATAGGCTGTATAGTTTGCAGATTTGTACCAGATTCATGCTTATATTTAGCCAATACTGGTGATTATATGTTTTTTAAATTATGGTGGGGTTTTGTACTGGTCACTCTGCCATACAGTATGTGGATATTTGTGTAATGTTCTTGTAATGATTTCATGTTTATTAAATAGTACATCAAAGAGTAAACTTCTAGGAATACTTTCTACAATGTAATATTCTATGTGCACCACCTATTGTTAGATTTTTTTTTAGTTCCTGTATACATTAGTGACCTTGAGCATTGTGTCATACACAAAAATTGTATCACTACTGGAGCAGTAGGTGGTGGAGGATGCACTACTGGGGCAATATCTTGCAGAGCAGGCACTGCAGTGGCAGCAGCTGGTGGAGCTGCATACTCATCTAGATGAATTTATGTAAGGATTAATGTGAATGCGTCCTCTTCTAGCACTCCTTTAATTGCTGCAGATGGTGGTCTGTCAGATGGTTTTATTGAAAGGTAAAAAATTAATTCTATAATACAGTACAATATTTATATGTATATTGACTAAATGTAAAATGCCTTGTGTATGTACAAAAACCTTTTCATATTACAATGTATATACCATAGCACCATGATTGTTTATAATGTATAATTTATAATACATCATAATAAAGTATGGAAGGTGGCAGAGAGATAGGAAGGATGGGGAGAAGGAGAGAATGGAAGGACACACACACAGAGACAGACAGACACACACAGAGAGACAGACAGACACAAACAGAGAGACAGACACACACAGAGAGACAGACAGACACACACACAGACACACACACAGAGACAGACAGACACACACAGAGAGACAGACAGACAGACACACACAGAGAGACAGACAGACACACACACACAGAGACAGACAGACACTCACACATAGAAACATACTACTACACACATAGAGACATACAGACCCACAGCCTAGAGACAGACATATACACACACACAGAGAGACATAATACACACACACATAGACATAAACTAATCACATACATATATACATATAGACACAACAAGATGATACATACGACAGACACACACATACATACACACATACAGATACAATACTATACAGACCACACACATACATACACACACACGATACAATACAGATACAACTACAGCTACAGACATACAAAACACACAACACAGACAACCAGAGACATGACAGTACACAACAGAGACAGACCGAAACAACCACACAGAACAGACAAACACCACAACCACATAGGACAGCACAACACACACAGAACAGAACATACACCACAGAGTACAGACAGCACACACAAGGAATGAAACACACACACACACACACAACAGATCCTCCTCCTCTGATCCCTTGCATCTCACACAACGAGATTTGACAGGTGGGAGGGGCTGACTGTGAAATTACATCCCCTGTCCATTGTATCTCCACTGAACTCTCTGCACCTCATGGAGGGGGGGCAGCCATGATCTCTCTGCACCTCATGGAGGGTGGCGGCCATGATCCTCTGCAACCACTCATGGAGTGGGGGGCGGCCATTATCTCTCCTGGCACCTCATGGAGGGGGGGCGGCCATGATCTCTCTGCACAGAGGGGGGTGGGGCTGTGATCGCAACTATGCTGTTATGCTAAGACCCAGCCGGCATCTGCAGCATATCTCTCTGCACGAGGGGGAGGAGGGGGGCCGTAATCGCAGACATTTTTGCTGCACACAGAAAATCCAGCAGGCATCTCCAGCAGCGCCCCCTGGCTGTTTTTTTTCCCCAGTACATCGATTGTAAGACGCAGACCTATTTGAGCCACGTGAAAAAGGGAAAAAACCTGCGTCTTACAATAGAGGAAATACGGTATTTATTACTGTAATTATGAAAACATAAGTCTAAAAATATAAGCAAAGGAAGCACAAAAGACCATCATAGTTTAATAAGATAAAGAGATTTCATCTTTTTGATTGCTGCAAACTGAATATATCCTTGAAAACTTACATTTTTATTTAATATCATAGTGTGTTTCTTGCTAAAAAGTGAAAAAAAAAATAAACAAATGCAGTAAAATGTTAAAAAATGTTTTTTGTTATTGTATACCACCAGAATTACCCATGGAGTGTTGACATGAACTACCACGGGTTGTTGAGTATTGGTGGTGGCGGGGGGGGAAGGCGAGGGGTTCAGATTGGACAGTAGCAGGAAGTTGTGCCTGACTTCTGCATATTTGCCAACATTCTGAAACGTTTTCCAGGGATAACCATTGAGGAGCTCTTAGAGTGGGCTGCCAGACAAAATTAATACTGCACGTAGCACTATATTAAATTATAAATAGCAATAGTTCTAGCCAGAGACACAAAAAGCATGATTTACAATAAAATATATACTTCTGGCTAATTTACGTCTTATTCCAAATGCACATTCAGTACTTTCTCACCCTGCTTTGCTTAGAACCCCCTCTCACTTACTTTATCAGGGTTTTCCTGAGAGTCCCTACTTCAGGTCAGGCTTATAAAATTCACTGATTTGGTGGTCAATTAAAACTCAGAATCTAACAGTTCGATAATTTGAACTTCTGAACAAATTTTCACATTGAAAAAAAACCTGAAAATGCTTATTCTCAGTTCATTTTTTTTTCCTTTTGTGTATTTCAGCCCTGGGGACACTATGTTTCCTGAGTTACAGACCCTGGTATGGGGTGCTGGTATCTCCATCACGTTTAGATGTCCGGTAAGGGGTTGACTAGGCTATAAAATAAATGTTAAGCCCTCTGGTTACCCCTGAAACCGTGGGATCCCTGGCAGCTACAAAGCACCATAGCAACACAAGTAAACCCAGTTGTGGGCACTTAAATCCCCTAAATGGATGTATTATGACATAATTAAAAAATTATTTATTAACATAAATCCTCTAAAATAATGGTGATATAAAAACAATGACGCAGAGTTGGATTCCTCAATCACCCTTATATGTGTTGGAATCTATATAATATTGAAGGAGTAAGGTATACTGGAATGCTCAATCTCCTTAGTTATAATAACCAATTGTTGCTAATCTAATATCCCATCTATGAGAACAGGGATAAGAGAGTGTGAACACCCAAAAATGCCTTAGAGTTAATGGACTCAGTATAGTAGTTCCAAGTTAGAGTAATCTAGACTGCTTGACAAATGAATGCTGCCTACAGATGTTTGTAAAAAATGTAACCAGCTAACTCATAATGTTAGTCTCACTACTCAAAATGTGCTCAGTTGTATCATATGGAAAAAACTTTAAATAGTCCAAAATTAGATCAGAATGGACAAATGAATGTATGTATGTCCTATTCCTATAGGCATAAATCAAAGTAAAGTCCCTATAATATTCGATTATCTTAGTAGCCACAGATCTTGCTTATTAAGGTAATGCAGGTTGTTGATCCTCAAACTGTAGTGCTCATGAGGTTATTCCTAGTCAATTCACCAGAGTGAACCTGCATAACCCTGTAGGGCTCAATCATTAAATGCCACTGGTATATTCACGTCATAGTCAGTGTACTGTTGTATATGTCTTAGCCACAATAAATAATAGTTCTTGGCTGGTAGAAATATAACCTCTATTGCTGAAATAAGTGGGGTTTAGGTTCAAACCTACTAACACCAATTATTAACCCTAAATGGTGGCAACTCACTGTATAATATAATGATGACTCCCTTGGTATATATAGCAGCAGATCCCTTATACAAAGTATCCACGAATGTGTCCACTTGAAAACTGACATTGTTAATAGGTAAACATAAACAGTGAAGCCAAATATCGCAAAGTAGTTGTAATCAGTTGGTTAGTATAGGAACTCCAAAGAGATTCTACTTTTAGCTAGTGTTCTAAAAATACCCTTAGATTGTTCGGCTTGCCTGGAGACAATTTTTCCGAGTCTTTCTATGTGCCGACAGCGGTACATGCACATTCACGTGCACGAGCAGGGAATCTGACGGGATAGCGCAAGGTGGAGAGACGTACTCACCAGCGCTCCCCTGCACCCTCCCCTCTACCCAGAGGAGCACCTTCCCTTCCTTCTCCTTCACATTTATTCTAAGCAGAGCGGGAGTCCCTCTATTGTTTTGCATCTACACAGCACCATACGCCAGGGGCCATGTATTATAACATGTAAAAGTGAATGTGTCCCCTGCTTTTCCACTTTTCATGTTCCCTTTGCCCCAAAGTCATGAACATTTCTGTGTTTAAGCTTTAGGTGGGACATTTGGGTAGAAATGCAATTGTTTTGTTTATATGAGTTAGGGGGACAAAGTTACAGGTAGTCCCCTAATTCTCACCGGCATGCAGGCATGATTTGCTGGTACACGGGTTTAATTACACCGGGGCTGCACAGTGTCCTCCAGACTCCTGTTTTCGAGCCCAGATATCCCAGTCCAATTTCCCTTACAGATACGAGTCTCCCCAAGTGTACTCATGTATTAAAGTATATTTTATTTCATTTGTGCTTTTACTATAAATGTCTATTCAGTCAGCCCAAGAATCCATATACAGTAGGTGCCGGGAAGACTAGATAGACATCAGAGTTCAAAGAAGAGATGGGATATTGAGGTGTCGGGGTGTTAAGTGACCGGGGCAGGGCGGAGTACTGAGTCAAGAGAACAAAGACCCCCCTGTGGGTAGGACACCCTGGTCTGCCAGACTCAGTGGAGCCTGCCCTTTAGGTTGCAATGGGTTGACTGGGGGAAGCGGCAGAATGTCGGCATGTTTCCCATTGGTCAATTCATATGTCCTGCTCACGGGGCATCCCGAGCCAGCATCGCATGCCCCCTCCTCTGACGTCAGCAAAAGGACGAGCCCCTATTCCTATTGGTCACTCCTCCATCCTCCATGCAGAACATAGAGCATCGGAGGGTATGTAAGTAGGAAGCCGACTCAGAGAAGCAGACCATCTGGTGGCTTGAGTCGATGATGCTAGGGCAGACTTTTAAAAATGTCTCTGTTCGAAATAGCAGAGTAACCGGCTTCGTTTTGAAGCTAGGAAAGTCTGCCCTGCAGAGACGAAGTCAGATGCAAGTTATCATTTTAGAATGTAAATAAATGGAGAAAAGAAGGCGGTGCATCTGCCTACATCAGTAAAACAGACCAGGACTCCTCTGGATCAGCAAACTATACATTTATTGGCAAATTAGACAGCAAAAATTTCCGCTCTGGCATGTTTCGTGCGAGGAATTGCTCTTTGATAAAGTGCGATCCCTTGCACGAAACATGTCAGAGCAGATATTTTTTGCTGTTAAATGTGCCAATAAATTTATAGTTTGCTGATCCAGAGGAGTACCAGTCTGTTTTACTGACGTAGGCAGATGTACCTCCTCTTTAAGGCATTTCACTCCAAAAAAGAGAATGCATCACATAGTACATTCACCAATCGGATTTGTGGATGCACCATGTGAGTCCATCAAGTTTGTAAAATAAGTAATTCCCTGCCAAACCTGATGCCTGGTGGATGATTGGTGGGTGTATCATCTAATTAGAGGGTTGTACCATGGGTCTGTAAAATGTGATATCACAGGCCCTATATAAGGCTTGTCACTTCTTATTGGACAGCAAGAAGACGGTCTGGCCACATCTCCTATCCTGTTCAAGAGGAGAAAGAAGACAAGGATGAAGGTTAGAAGAAAATATCTACTCACCGGAGATTTCTCTTCAAGCAACTGAGGACCATAGACTTCTGCACATCATGCATTCTCCAAGCTGAGGAGCTTCGTGGGTTAAGAGTTGATCGTGCAGCAGTTACATGAGGAGGATGAAAGCCTTCATCTCATCAAGCGTAAGAAATACATTGATTGTAATCTATTTAATTGTGTTTTCTTTGGGTGCCCATTGATTGCAACTCTGTCTATCTGTGCCCCCTGTTGAGGACATGGATACTCACAGTGGCAATCAATGGATTTATAGGCTACTTTTTTTGTATTGAATTTTAATATATGTTTTTTTTCATTGTGATTGATTTTTTTTAAGCATCACAAATGGACAAAAGCGCTAATAGCCATATTTGGATACCCATTTATGTGTGTGGTAATGGGGTGGAGGGGATAGGGGGGTAGTGGCAGTTGCCACAGAGAGGGTAGTTAGACCTCCTGCGTGGGTAGCTAGTTTATTGTAATGCTGGTGCCAAAGGAAGATGAGGGTGGATTTCATCCTGGCAGGGGTAAATACAACTTTTATTTACTATAGGGTTGCTGGCTATTGATTGTTTTTGAATGGGCTTTAGCCCATTACTGTGTGTGCTGGTTGGGGGGAGCATTGTTAGGGGTAGATGGGGTAGAGGAGGTGTGCAGTAGGGTGCCCATTGGTTGCAAATATGTCTATCTGTGTCCCTGTTGAGGGCATATATAACCACAGTGGCAATCAATGGATTAAATAGCTGTTTATTTTTATTGTAATGTATTTGATTGTACTGTATTTCATTGTAATGTATTTGATTTTATTGAGGGGGTGGGTGAAGGGGGTAGTTGCCACAGGGTGGGCGGCTAGGCCTCCTGGGCAGGTTGCAGGTGAAAGAAGACAAGAATACTACTGCCAAGGAAATTAAGGTGTTAGCCACTCCTTCAAACAATCTGGGAGGCCTAACCAATAACCCACCCTGGGAAAACTATAGTCCCTTTTACCCACCCCATTAAAACAGGAATAATCCATCACGAGTAAGAGGAGGACAGCCTAGCAGGGCAAGTAAAACATGTATTAATACATTTTATTTTACTGTATATTTGAACGGGTAAAAGTGCTAGTTGCCATATTTGGATATTATAGGCGATTGCCCATTGCGTGTGTGTTGGTGTGTGGGGTTTGGGGAGTGGTATGTTTGGGGTAGTTGCCCCGGGGTGGGTTGTTAAGCCTCCTTACCTTACATTAGCACTTATAATTAAGGAATTAATCCCTCCCGCAACCCTCCCGGGAGGCCTAGTCACCCACCCCAGAGAAATCTAGAAAGGTGACAACAGGCCAGGACTTGAACACTTAACTCAGCTATCCTGTTTAGATGGCTTTCACACCCCTAGCAGCTAGTGTCACTTTGATCTACGAACCTAGGATTAGACTCACTGGCACCAAAGCTGTGGTAGCCATAAGCCCCTCTTTGTCCCTGAGATGAAAGACCCTGCCTTACGTTTCATATATAAAGTCAAACATATTTTAAAACACTGCTGCTTAATAAAATATACTTTTATGCATTTTAACTTTACTTCTAAACCTCTCACAGCCTTATCTTAATAAAATCCTGACCAGTTTTATACATGATTGTAGCATCCGTGAACCCCTATACCAGAGCCAGGCAAACATGCTTGATACACTTTATTAAAAATGTCCTAAGTCCTTTTGGTGGGAGGGATGGAGGGGAAACCACACTACACCAAAGGCTGTCCGCATTTGGGGAAATGTAGATGGACACAAGGGTGGTTGATTTTCAATGCAGCTTTGAACAAAAATGTATTTGTGTTCTCTTGGCTCATTAACATTCCAGTGAGGGTGGGTTGATGTTCCACAAAGTACAAGCAAATGTTAACCCTTAGCACGCTTATCCTGTGCAGAGGGGAGCAGCTCTTGGGGAGCCCCATCAGGCTGTCCATCTTTGGGGCAACGCAGATGTACACGGAAGGGAGCATTAATAAGTGCTTTTGCTCAATAGCCAGTAGCCCCTTTGGGCTGTGCATTTATGAGTGACCACTAGTAGATTGCTATATCACTTTAGAGGTTGCGTGTTAGGGGGAGACTTCTGGAGCGGGTAGGACCTCGTGACATAGGAAACTAGGAACTACAAAAAATCTCAAAGAAAAGTGCACTGGTCTCTGCAGCAACAGTTCTAGGCTCAGCAGAAACATTTTTGAACACAATAAATATTTTCTATCTGTACAGGGGTACAGGGGGGGCAGTGTTGGGTTTGCATCAGGAAAACACAAAAAAAACATTTTCAGCTGAAATTCCCACAAATAAAAAGGAAACTCTTCTAAGGGACACAAATCAGGATATAGCAAACCCTGCAGGAAAACTTGAAGCAAGCACTTTAGGGATCCACAATTTCCAAACACCAAGAGAGTACTTATCTTCAACCCAATGCAAGCGGGAAGGGTCTGCTAAAGCAGGCATATGATGAATCTGTTCCTGTGAGGTCCAGAAGTGTCTTTTGTTTTCTGTCAGGGATAGACTCCTGGAGCGGGTAGTCCTCGGATGCCGGAATAGCGGGGAGTAGGCAAGGATTGTTTTGGGTCACAAGCAGGGTTCGGTGGCAGGCAGCAAGCAGGATCGTCAGGGTAACAAGCAGGGTTCGATGGTAGGCAGCAAGCAGGATCGTCGAGGGTCACAGGCTGGGATTGGTAGCAGGCAGCAAGCAGGATAGTCGGGGTTCAGGCAGGGGTCGGCAACAGGAAGGGGGCAGGGGAGCAGGAACTGAGACAAGGGAGCAGGGACTGAGACAAGGGATCAGGGACAAACTGGGACAAGCCAGATCATAGGCAAGGGCCTTTAATAAGTATCTTTTATGTTCCTGTTCAATACAGAACAGGAACATAAGCAGAAGTAGAAACATGGACATGGGAGCCTGGACACAAAACAAAGGGAAGGGAGGAACAGGAAACAGGAAACTATAAGTACAGAGAACAGGAGCAACAAGAGGAGACAGACAGACCGAGGAACTCCAAAATAGACAGAAACCAGAAGCACACCCGGTGGACAGAGAAAGGAAATATGGCTAGGAGCAAGATGTCTAGGAGACCCTGACATTGCCATTTATATATGTTTTTACTTTGTCATTGTAGTGGGAGATTCTGTCCCTACAGGACCTAAGGGAAGTACCCTTGATCGCTGAGATCTTGGGGAACGGGAAATGTTGCCCTCTTATTCTCCTATTTTCCTCCCCCTTTTCCCTTATCTTTTCCTCCTCCCTTCCCTTCCCTTACCCCGTGTTCTCCCTCTCCATACGTTTCATCTTATATTACACATCATTGGGTGATACTTCTACCTAATTGATCAGTAACATAGACAATTATTGCAGTGTATTTATTTTGTATACCCTGTATTTGTCTGGACACATTCTAGTAAAATCATTGTTTACAACATACCTTATATCTTTATTTTTCGCTTTGAGTGCTGGGAACCCAACCTTTGTTTTTTTTGTAATGTTTCTAAATATGTTCATGATTCTTTTCGACATACGTTGGATTTTGTTTAGTGAATGCATCATATACAGTACACATTAAATAAGTGCTTGATTGCATCTTATGTGGTTATCGTTTCAGATTTCTTTCTTTTCTCCCTTTCGAAACAGTAGGTAAACCATACTTCGGGCATACGTGTCGGTTTACGCTATCATTTCGGAGAATGAGAATGGTAAGAACATGTCATAAACAGAGTCCCTGGTGATTTTTAATATTATAGGAACAGCAACTCAGTGCTTCCATATCCATATTTTTTTAACTCTGAAATGGATGAAATGTACAATGAGTCTTCGATCAAACTTGTAATGTGTCATTTTGAATTCAAGTTATGGGGCACTTTCTATGGAGGTATGTACAGATACAGCGGCCATTATTTTAACAAATCACACAGTGTATACTTCGGAATACCCATGTCATGGAGCGGGATTTCTTCCTCGACTTAAGACGCGAGTGCAGGCGAGTGCATAAAATGGCATTTTAGTGTTCTGGCTTTTAAACACCTGAAATTGACACAGTAGCACAGTACTGTACACATTACAATTAATTCATTTCATTGCATTTAATTGCACACAATCCATGAAATTCAAAAAAAGCAACCTGTGCCTGGAGCGATTGGAGGCATTCATGCCGCGTGGAGTACAGCAGTGCACACGAAAACGGCATCATGATTTGTTTCAATAATGGCTGCTGCATCTGTATCTTGGGGAGTCAGGGCTGAAATTAACACGGTTCAACTCCGTAGACCCCCTTCTTCCCACCTACGGAGAGCATATTCTAATAATGTTACTGAAACAAATAACTCTTTTAAAATCAGTAATGAAAAGTTCAGTCCGCGCTCTGGCTCTTTAAACTTGGAGTGTTGGTCCCTCTCAGTTCTCTTGCTGCTTCTGTGTTTATGAGGTGTCTCCCCCACCTCCAAATGTGGTCTCCACCGGAACCCCGATGGTGATACCAAAATCAGCAAAACAAGAAAAAACACAAAAGCGCACCAAGATGAGAGATAGATATTGTATTAGCAACAAATAATAAAATTAGTAACTTACATATAAAATTTCTTTAATAATCCCCGATTCTGGTGTCTATCACAGGAGTAGGGCATCACATAGGAAGTATGAAGGGTAATCTCAGTTCTGAGAGATCAGACCCATGCGCTGGGGCTGTCTCTGTTCACTCTCCTGTCCTCCACGTGTGGTAGCGTGGTGCAGAGTGTAGCACACATGTGCAGGAACCAGGGCCTTCAATAGGTGTCCTTAGGATGCCTGTCTGTTTTTGATAGCATAGAAATGATCGGAAATAAGCAGGAACGGTACACTTGAGTGTGTACTGGTGGTGGGTAGTAAAACCGCCAGCCACAACAGTCGAGACGCGTTTCGTTTAACAAAGTAAACTTCTTCAGGCGATATCTGGGACACCTGTTTAGGGGTCCTTTATAGGTCTAATTCTGTGCGTCATTGGTTAATACCTAATGGCTGCATGGCCAATCAGGCTCATATACTGATAGGGGCGGGCCACAATAGGAAGACCTCCCTGTTAGTGCATTTAATCCAGTAATGAATTACACTAATTGAGTATATATATAAGTGTAAATAGAAAGGTAAACAGACCTTAAAGGGGAGCCAAAATCATGTGTCCCAAATAGTCAAGTGCAATAAAATATGCATAGTAGTAGCATAAAAAACAAAGTATATGTGCATACTGGATAACAACATTAATAACATTAAATGACATATAAATAACTTTTAAAATATGGGAAATAGAACAAATGGAAAGGTGGGTGGGGGGAGGGGAAGAATTGAAGAAAAAGTGGGGGGAAAAAAAAAAAAAAAAGGAGGTAGAAAAAAAAAAAAAAAAAAAGGGCTTATAAAATGAATAAAAACCACTGTAATGATAAAGTAGCTAAAAAAATCAGATAAAAAACAGATAAAAAAGGTATTAGACCAATGTTTGTATCAAATTGCAGTATGCATGGTTTCACCTCAAAAAAGGGGTTAATTCCACATAGTCGTTCAAGCCCCCCGGGTACTTGGATTGGAGGGTAAATATCCAGAATTGCTCCCTTTTTGCAATCTGAAGATCTATGTTACCAGCCCGTACATTAGTTGTTATATGTTCGATGCCCATATATTTAACCCCTATAGTGCTACACTGATGGACATCCTTAAAGTGTGACAACAGATGTGTCAATGGTTTATTAGATGCCAGTAGCTTGGGAATATTAGTGATATTTCTGAGGTGCTCCATCACTCTAATTTTGAGCTGACGTTTAGTACGGCCCACATACTGTAAACCACATCCACATTGCAGGATATAAATGACATGAGTGGTTACGCAATCGATGTAGCTATTAATTTCATATCTAATATCTGTCGCTTTAGATTTAAAGTAATCCCGAGTAAGCATTCGTGGACAGATTTTGCACCTATTGCATCTGTGGTTACCTTTAATGCCTAACATCTCCCTAAGATCTTTCTTTTTGTTTGAATCACTGCCTTTGAGGAGACTAGGGGCCAAGATACTTTTTAGATTGTCGGATTTTGTGAACACAATCATTGGTCTTTCTGGTAAAGTTTTTGCCAAGATTGGATCCATCTGCAAAATGTACCAGTATTTGTTCAAAATATATTTGATCTTTCTATGAGAACTATTAAATTTTGTTACGAAATATGGTGCATGTTTCTCATTCTTCCTTTTATTATTTTTATGGTCTGTTTCACTGGAATCTGAAGTGGGCAATGTGATAAGAGAGCCATTAGTCAATGGATTCTCCAATGGTTGAACTAGTGTCTTTCCAGTGGAAACACACTTTTGTTTACCATTGGGTTTACTATTCTTAGGTTGAATCAGTTTCTTCCTATTAATGTTTAATGCTCTTTTGTAGGCTCTATCTATAAGAGTCACATCATAGCCCTTTTGAAAGAAACGCTCAAAGAGTATTTGAGATTGTACCTTGAACGTTTCTATATCAGCACAGTTACGCCTAATGCGCAAAAACTGGCTGAATGGGATGTTATTAATGCATCTCCTTTCATGTCCACTTTCTGGGTGTAGAAAGGAGTTAACATTAGTGTTCTTAAAATGGGTTTTCGTGTGTAACTCGTTGTTGATTATGTAAATTTCTAAGTCCAAGAAGATGATCTTACTTGGACTTATTTCACTGGTAAAAGTGAGATTGAACAAATTATCATTCAACCTTGCAACGAAGCTATCAAACGAGGTATCATCACCGTCCCAGATAACAATCACATCATCGATGTATCTGCGCCACATAATCAACTGCGGCGCAGATACATCAATGCCCCATATGTGGGCCGATTCCCACCATCCCATATACAAATTTGCGAAAGATGGTGCAAAACGTGTCCCCATTGCAGTGCCACACAATTGTAAATAAAACTCGTGTTCAAAAAGAAAATAATTGTGTTTCAATATAAATTCAATTGAACTGTGAATAAACCTACGTTGGAGAAAAGGTAAAGTGCCGTGTAGTGCCAAAAAGTGATCAATAGCATCCAAACCCCCTTCATGTGGAATAGAAGTGTAGAGTGATTGAACATCAAGAGTGGCTAGATGATAAGAAGATTTCCATGTGAAATCTGAAAGAATAGTGAGAAGTGAAGTGGTGTCTAGTAGATGGGAAGGTAATAATGGTACTAAAGGTTGAAGAAAAGAATCTACATAAGAAGAAAGGTTAACAGTGAGGGAATTAATACCTGAAATAATGGGTCGCCCAGGTGGATTCGTGAGTGATTTGTGAATCTTGGGCAAATGGTACATTATAGGGATGGTGGGAGCCGAGCAGCATAAGAATTCAAACTCTTTTTTGTTAAGTACGCCTGATGTTAAGGCGGATTCCAAATGTACATTTAGTTCTAGTTTGAATGCAGCTGTGGGGTTTCTAGGTAACTTACAATAGGACAGTGAATCAGACAGTAGTCTGACAGCTTCGCTGCAATAGTCTACTCTGTCTTGGAGTACTATACCTCCACCCTTGTCTGCTTCACGTATAATTATATTAGGGTTTAATTGTAGCGTTTTTAGCGCATGTCTTTCCTGTGCAGTTAAATTGGAGTTCTTATTCATAAGAAAACCTTTCCCTAGTCCCAGAGTTTGAAATTCCCTTTCGACCAATTTATTGAATATATCAATATGATGTCCCCTAGAATGATAAGGGTGAAAAACAGAATTGGGTTTGAATAATGAATGTTGTATAGATATACTTTCGTTGGTATTGGTAATGCCCTCATCCATAAGTGACATCAAGTCCACTAGTTGTGTCTGTTCACTTGTAGACAATTTCTGTACAATAGGATTGATGGTATCAGGGGTGGTTTGATAACCCCTTTGATCCGAAATAAAGTGTCTACTTAGAGTTAACTTGCGATTAAATTTCTGCAAATCAATGTAAAGATCAAAATTGTTAACTCTACATGTAGGGGCAAATGAAAGGCCTTTGCCTAAAACATTCATTAATGTATGGTCTATACGGGAATTAGATAAGTTAAAGATGCCCTTAGATCTCAATGTTGGGTCATCTGGGTAAGTTTGAGAGGGGAGTGTTGTTTTTCCTCCCTTTGTCCTAATTCCCCTATGCCCTCTCCTGAATCCTGTCTTTTCCTTGTGATTTTTTGGGGGGCTCCCAATAGAGGCGGATGGTTGGAGTCCCAAGTTGATATTGATTTTTCTCATTTTTTCCAACCTGTTTAAAAAATCCTCATTCTCTATTCCCTCATTTGAATCCTTCAAAACTTCATACTTGTTTTGCAACGGTATGGCATGTGAGATATGTGCATGTTTCTCCCTAAAATTGGTATGTTTTTTAGGGGCACTAGTATCTCTCCTATTTTGCGGAGTATGTGATTTATTGCTATACCTCCTATTTTGTTTGGCATAATGAGGGTTAGATTGTTGTGGTCTATGTGTGTGGTTCACCTGTGCGGAGTGATCCATAGTTTCATTCCTCTGGTATTTGGATGGCCGTCTAGTATGTTTTTCATGGGTGGGTCTCGCATAGAAATTAGGGTCCCTTGGTGTCCTTGGGATAGAAACATTAGTTTTTGGGTTAGTATGTTGGGTTTGTAAGGGTCCTTTAGTTTGGTTAAAGGCTGTGACATTAGATGGATTAGTGTCACGTATAGCAGGGTACACGTCTACCCATCGGGGTTCCGGTGGAGACCACATTTGGAGGTGGGGGAGACACCTCATAAACACAGAAGCAGCAAGAGAACTGAGAGGGACCAACACTCCAAGTTTAAAGAGCCAGAGCGCGGACTGAACTTTTCATTACTGGTAATCTGTGTGACTCACTTGTTGAGTCACCCAGTCACTACATTCCTTTTTCCCATCCAGTTTACGCAGCAACTTTAAGTCTCTTTTAATAATTTTTTCCAATTTTACATATTCTTGTTTTAATTGGTTTTATTTGTGCATTACTTGTTATTGTTATATTATTGTACTGTATTTAATAGTTTTTTAACATGTTTCGCCCTCCCCTCCTACCCATTCCCTTTTCCCCCCTCCCATTGTTCCTACCTCTTTTTCCTTTTTTCCCTCTCCCCTCCTACCTCCACCTCCACTCTCTCTGTCTTCCCCACCCCTGTCACCATCCCTATACGGACGTATTATGGCTGAATCAAACACCAGCCAATTTCTGGATTGTCTTTAAAACAGGTTTAACAAACCAGAGCTGTTTAGTAAGATATTCTCAGATATACCAATAGAAGAGATGGCAACACCATGTTTAACTTCCCTAATGAATGAATTACATAAACTTTTGGAAAAAGAAACTAAGTCATGGCTAGAAATGGCCACATTAGAGGAGTACATAAGGGTGGGTCGCATACCAAGGGGACTTAGAGTCCTTAAACCCTCCACATATAACACAGATAGTCCTGAGTTTGTCAAGGAATGGGAAAGGATCCAAGACCATTGCTGACTGGAGCTAATGCGGTTGTTAATTCTAGAGAGAAAGAAAGAAATCATTGAAATAGATGGTAAAATAACACAAGCTAAGAATGAAATCTTGGAGATCCCCTGCCTTGACAAACTACCCCAATTGACTAAAGAAATGAATGTCAAACTAAGGAGATCAGAAAATCAGATTTTGATCAATAAAAACAAAAAATTCCTTAGAGATAAGAGGGACTATGCACTTAACATTCAGCGATGTTGGGATACAGGAAAGGAAATAACTGCAGACGTGGACCCTGCTATACGTGACACTAATCCATCTAATGTCACAGCCTTTAACACTCTTTTTTGTTAAGTCGCCTGATGTTAAGGCGGATTCCAAATGTACATTTAGTTCTAGTTTGAATGCAGCTGTGGGGTCTCTAGGTAACTTACAATAGGACATTGAATCGACAGTAGTCTGACAGCTTCGCTGCCATAGTCTACTCTGTCTTGAGTACTATACCTCCACCCTGTCTGCTTCACGTATAATTATATTAGGGTTTAATTGTAGCGTTTTTTAGCGCATGTCTTTCCTGTGCAGTTAAATTGGAGTTCTTATTCATAGAAAACCTTTCCCTAGTCCCAGATTTGAAATTCCTTTCGACCAATTTATTGAATATATCAATATGATGTCCCCTAGAATGATAAGGGTGAAAACAGAATTGGGTTTGAATAATGAATGTTGTATAGATATACTTTCGTTGGTATGGTAATGCCCTCATCCATAAGTGACATCAAGTCCACTAGTTGTGTCTGTTCACTTGTAGACAATTCTGTCAATAGGATTGATGGTATCAGGGTGGTTTGATAACCCCTTTGATCCGAAATAAAGTGTCTACTTAGAGTTTAACTTGCGATTAAATTTCTGCAAATCAATGTAAAGATCAAAATTGTTAACTCTACGTGTAGGGGCAAATGAAAGGCCTTGCCTAAACATTCATTAATGTATGGTCTATACGGGAATTAGATAAGTTAAAGATGCCCTTAGATCTCAATGTTGGGTCATCTGGGTAA
Organism: Ascaphus truei; assembly: GCA_036426205.1. Lineage (NCBI taxonomy): Eukaryota > Metazoa > Chordata > Amphibia > Anura > Ascaphidae > Ascaphus > Ascaphus truei. The sequence goes on along the minus strand of WSYH01000177.1, from coordinate 22,118 downwards.
GTTTGAGAGGGGATGTTTGTTTTTCCCTCCCTTTGTCCTAATTCCCCTATGCCCTCCTCCTGAATCCTGTCTTTTCCTTGTGATTTTTGGGGGGGTCCCAATAGAGGCGGATGGTTGGAGTCCCAAGTTGATATTGATTTCCATTTTTTCCAACCTGTTTAAAAAATCCTCATTCTCTATTCCCTCATTTGAATCCTTCAAAACTTCATACTTGTTTTGCAACGGTAGGCATGTGAGATATGTGCATGTTTCTCCCTAAAATTGGTATGTTTCTTAGGGGCACTAGTACTCTCCTATTTTGCGGAGTAATGTGATTTATTGCTATACCTCCTATTTTGTTTGGCATAATGAGGGTTAGATTGTTGTGGTCTATGTGGTGGTTCACCTGTGCGGAGTGATCCATAGTTTTCATTCCTCTGGTATTTGGATGGCCGTCTAGTATGTTTTTCATGGGTGGGTCTCGCATAGAAATTAGGGTCCCTTGGTGTCCTTGGGATAGAAACATTAGTTTTGGGTTATATGTTGGGTTTGTAAGGGTCCTTTAGTTTGGTTAAAGGCTGTACATTGATGGATTATGTCACGTATAGCAGGGTCCCCGTCTGCATTTATTTTCCTTTCCTGTATCCCAACATCGCTGAATGTTAGTGCATAGTTCCCTCTTATCTCTAAGGAATTTTTTGTTTTTTGATCAAAATCTGATTTTCTGATCTCCTTAGTTTGACATTCATTTCTTTAGTCATTGGGGTAGTTTGTCAAGGCAGGGGATCTCCAAGATTTCATTCTACTTGTGTTATTTTACCATCTATTTCAATGATTTCTTTCTTTCTCTCTAGAATTAACACCGCATTAGCTCCGTGAGCAATGGTCTTGGATCCTTTCCCATTCCTTGACAAACTCAGACTATCTGTGTTATATTTGGAGGGTTTAAGGACTCTAAGTCCCCTTGGTAGGCACCCACCCTTATGTTACTCCTCTAATGTGGCCATTTCTAGCCATGACTTAGTTTCTTTTTCCAAAAGTTTATGTAATTCATTCATTAGGGAAGTTAAACATGGTGTTGCCACCTCTTTCTATTGGTATATCTGAGAATATCTTACTAACAGCTCTGGTTTGTTAAACCTGTTTTTAAGAATACAATCCAGAATTGGCTGGTGTTTGATTCAGCCTAATACGTCCGTATAGGGATGGTGACAGGGTGGGGAAGACAGAGAAGTGGAGGTGGGGGTGGAGGGAGAGGGAAAAAAGGAAAAGAGGTAGGAACAATGGGAGGGGGGGAAAGGAATGGGTAGGAGGGGGGCGAAACATGTTAAAAAACTATTAATACAGTACATATATAACAATAACAAGTATGCACAAATAAAACCAATTAAAACAAGATATGTAAATTGGAAAAAATTATTAAAAGAGACTTAAAGTTGCGCGTAAACTGGATGGGAAAGGAATGTAGTGACTGGGTGCTCAACAAGTGGTCACCACAATTACAGTAATGAAAAGTTCAGTCCGCGCCTGGCTCTTTAACTTGGAGGTTGGTCCCTCTCAGTTTCTCTGCTTCTTCTGTGTTTATGAGGTTTCTCCCCCCCTCCAAATGTGGTCTCCACCGGAACCCCGATGGTGATACAATATCACAAAACAAAAAAAACACAAAAGCGCACCAGATGAGAGATAGATATTGTATTAGCAAAAATAATAAAATTGTAACTTACATATAAATTTCTTTAATAATCCCCGATTCTGGTGTCTATCACAGGTAGGGCATCACATAGGAAGTATGAAGGGTAATCTCAGTTCTGAGAGATCAGACCCCGCCGCTGGGGCTGTCTCTGTTCACACTCTCCTGTCCTCCACGTGTGGTAGCGTGGTGCAGAGTGTGAAGCACACATGTGCAGGAACCGGGGCCTCAATATGGTCCTTGGATGCCTGTCCTGTTTTTGATAGCATAGAAATGATCGGAATTTTTTAGACCTAAAGGACACGAAATTAACCTATAAAGTGACCCCTACACAGGTGTCCCATGATATCGCCTGAAGAATTTACTTTGTTACACGAAACGCTCGCGACTGTTGTTGCTTGCGGTTTTTACTCCCACCCGCACCAGTACACACGTCAAAGTGTAACCGGTTCTGCTTATTTCCGATCATTTCTATGCTATCAAAACGACAGGCATCCTAAGGACAACCTATTGAAGGCCCCGTGTTCTGCCACATGTGTGCGTACCACTCTGCACCACCACGCTACCCCCACAACCAGTTAGGACAGGAGAGTGAACAGAGACAGACCCCACCGCCGGGATTGGATCTCTCAGAACTGAGATTACCCTTCATACTTCCTATGTGATGCCCTACTCCGTGATAGGCACCCAGAATCGGGATTATTAAAGAAATTTTCATATGTAGTTACTAATTTTATTATTATTGTTGCTAATACAATATCTAATCGGTCTCATCTTAGGTGCGCTTTTTTGTGTTTTTTTCTTGTTTTTGCTTGATATTGGTATCGNNTTGGTATCACCATCGGGGTTCCGGTGGAGACCACATTTGGAGGTGGGGGAGACACCTCATAAACACAGAAGCAGCAAGAGAACTGAGAGGGATCAACAATCCAAGCTTAAAGAGCCAGAGCGCTGACTGAACTTTTCATTACTGGTTATCTGTGTGACTCACTTGTTGAGTCACCCAGTCACTACATTCCTTTTTCCCATCCAGTTTACGCAGCAACTTTAAGTCTCTTTTAATAATTTTTTCCAATTTTACATATTCTTGTTTTAATTGGTTTTATTTGTGCATTACTTGTTATTGTTATATTATTGTACTATATTTAATAGTTTTTTAACATGTTTCGCCCTCCCCTCCTACCCATTCCTTTCCCCCCCCCTCCCATTGTTCCTACCTCTTTTTCCTTTTTTCCCTCTCCCCTCCTACCTCCACCTCCACTCTCTCTGTCTTCCCCACCCCTGTCACCATCCCTATACGAACGTATTATGGCTGAATCAAACACCAGCCAATTTCTGGATTGTCTTAAAAACAGGTTTAACAAACCAGAGCTGTTTAGTAAGATATTCTCAGATATACCAATAGAAGAGGTGGCAACACCATGTTTAACTTCCCTAATGAATGAATTACATAAACTTTTGGAAAAAGAAACTAAGTCATGGCTAGAAATGGCCACATTAGAGGAGTACATAAGGGTGGGTCGCATACCAAGGGGACTTAGAGTCCTTAAACCCTCCACATATAACACAGATAGTCCTGAGTTTGTCAAGGAATGGGAAAGGATCCAAGACCATTGCTCACTGGAGCTAATGCGGTTGTTAATTCTAGAGAGAAAGAAAGAAATCATTGAAATAGATGGCAAAATAACACAAGCTAAGAATGAAATCTTGGAGATCCCCTGCCTTGACAAACTACCCCAATTGACTAAAGAAATGAATGTCAAACTAAGGAGATCAGAAAATCAGATTTTGATCAATAAAAACAAAAAATTCCTTAGAGATAAGAGGGACTATGCACTTAACATTCAGCGATGTTGGGATACAGGAAAGGAAATAACTGCAGACGGGGACCCTGCTATACGTGACACTAATCCATCTAATGTCACAGCCTTTAACCAAACTAAAGGACCCTTACAAACCCAACATACTAACCCAAAAACTAATGTTTCTATCCCAAGGACACCAAGGGACCCTAATTTCTATGCGAGACCCACCCATGAAAAACATACTAGACGGCCATCCAAATACCAGAGGAATGAAACTATGGATCACTCCGCACAGGTGAACCACACACATAGACCACAACAATCTAACCCTCATTATGCCAACAAAATAGGAGGTATAGCAATAAATCACATACTCCGCAAAATAGGAGAGATACTAGTGCCCCTAAGAAACATACCAATTTTAGGGAGAAACATGCACATATCTCACATGCCATACCGTTGCAAAACAAGTATGAAGTTTTGAAGGATTCAAATGAGGGAATAGAGAATGAGGATTTTTTAAACAGGTTGGAAAAAATGAGAAAATCAATATCAACTTGGGACTCCAACCATCCGCCTCTATTGGGAGCCCCCCAAAAAATCACAAGGAAAAGACAGGATTCAGGAGAGGGCATAGGGGAATTAGGACAAAGGGAGGAAAAACAACACTCCCCTCTCAAACTTACCCAGATGACCCAACATTGAGATCTAAGGGCATCTTTAACTTATCTAATTCCCGTATAGACCATACATTAATGAATGTTTTAGGCAAAGGCCTTTCATTTGCCCATACACGTAGAGTTAACAATTTTGATCTTTACATTGATTTGCAGAAATTTAATCGCAAGTTAACTCTAAGTAGACACTTTATTTCGGATCAAAGGGGTTATCAAACCACCCCTGATACCATCAATCCTATTGTACAGAAATTGTCTACAAGTGAACAGACACAACTAGTGGACTTGATGTCACTTATGGATGAGGGCATTACCAATACCAACGAAAGTATATCTATACAACATTCATTATTCAAACCCAATTCTGTTTTTCACCCTTATCATTCTAGGGGACATCATATTGATATATTCAATAAATTGGTCGAAAGGGAATTTCAAACTCTGGGACTAGGGAAAGGTTTTCTTATGAATAAGAACTCCAATTTAACTGCACAGGAAAGACATGCGCTAAAAACGCTACAATTAAACCCTAATATAATTATACGTGAAGCAGACAAGGGTGGAGGTATAGTACTCCAAGACAGAGTAGACTATTGCAGCGAAGCTGTCAGACTACTGTCTGATTCACTGTCCTATTGTAAGTTACCTAGAGACCCCACAGCTGCATTCAAACTAGAACTAAATGTACATTTGGAATCCGCCTTAACATCAGGCGTACTTAACAAAAAAGAGTTTGAATTCTTATGCTGCTCAGCTCCCACCATCCCTATAATGTACCATTTGCCCAAGATTCACAAATCACTCACGAATCCACCTGGGCGACCCATTATTTCAGGTATTAATTCCCTCACTGTTAACCTTTCTTCTTATGTAGATTCTTTTCTTCAACCTTTAGTACCACTATTACCTTCCCATCTACTAGACACCACTTCACTTCTCACTATTCTTTCAGATTTCACATGGAAATCTTCTTATCATCTAGCCACTCTTGATGTTCAATCACTCTACACCTCTATTCCACATGAAGGGGGTTTGGATGCTATTGATCACTTTTTGGCACTACACGGCACTTTACCTTTTCTCCAACGTAGGTTTATTCACAGTTCAATTGAATTTATATTGAAACACAATTATTTTCTTTTTGAACACAAGTTTTATTTACAATTGTGTGGCACTGCAATGGGGACACGTTTTGCACCATCTTTCGCAAATTTGTATATGGGATGGTGGGAATCGGCCAACATATGGGGCATTGATGTATCTGCGCCGCAGCTGATTATGTGGCGCAGATACATCGATGATGTGATTGTTATCTGGGACGGTGATGATACCTCGTTTGATAGCTTCGTTGCAAGGTTGAATGATAATTTGTTCAATCTCACTTTCACCAGTGAAATAAGTCCAAGTAAGATCATCTTCTTGGACTTAGAAATTTACATAATCAACAACGAGTTACACACGAAAACCCATTTTAAGAACACTAATGTTAACTCCTTTCTACACCCAGAAAGTGGACATGAAAGGAGATGCATTAATAACATCCCATTCAGCCAGTTTTTGCGCATTAGGCGTAACTGTGCTGATATAGAAACGTTCAAGGTACAATCTCAAATACTCTTTGAGCGTTTCTTTCAAAAGGGCTATGATGTGACTCTTATAGATAGAGCCTACAAAAGAGCATTAAACATTAATAGGAAGAAACTGATTCAACCTAAGAATAGTAAACCCAATGGTAAACAAAAGTGTGTTTCCACTGGAAAGACACTAGTTCAACCATTACTTCCGCTTTAGCGTAGCCACCATTTTATCAGATTGGCACTGCTTTTCATCAATGGCGGAAATAGTAGCCTTTGCAGTATCTAGCTCAGTCTTGAGATCGTTCAATTCTGTCCTGGCTGCAGAGTACATTGCAAGCACATATTCCTGTAGCTTCACGTTATTTTTCTGTAGCTCTGTGTAACCATCTTCCTTTTGTTTCAATTGTTCACGGAACATATCACAGTCATGCCTGGCATTTTTCAGGGCATCTTCAGGGTTGGTCAAGGGATCGTCACTCACTGGTTCCAGCTCCACTTCCCTGGGATGGTTGGTTGAGGGTTCCTCACTGTTGGCACCGGACAGACACTTCTCTGGGGTACACGACTTCTGTCTTGGGCCCTCTGGATATTCGGTTACCCGCGGGACGAATTCTCCATTTTCTCTAGGCTGCAGGGCAACTCGGTCCCCCTTTTCCTCCACAGGATCTGCGGACGTGTCTGTTCCTTCCACGGTAAGTGAAGAACTGCTTTTCATTTTCCGCCTTTTTGATTTGGATGACACCGTCCCTTCAGGGATATTGGGGTCTCCATCTTCATTTGAAATTTTAGCAGCTTCATTATATACGCCAGGCTTTTCTTGCAGTTGCTTTAGCTGACAGAAATATTGGGTGATCTGCTGCTCCCGCTCTGTCTTCTGCTGATCATATTCGTCATCAAAGGGAGCGGTCTTTTCTGTTCGTGCCGAGTTCAGGTACCCCCACCATTCTTGGGGTGTTTTGTGGGTGTGACTCAGTTCAGGTTCCCCATAAGAGATGTCTTCCTCTTTATTGGACTGGAAGGGCCACTCTTCCGTGGAGTAGGGTTCATTACAGGAACGCTGCAGCTTGTCCTCCATTTTTAGACTATCAGGTGTAATTTTCTTCCTGACCTCAGGAGGCGCTATTGCAGCTGTTGCCAATGTATTTGCTAGAACCCCCAATTGTGGTAGTCCTACAGGTGGGCATATTTTGCTTGTAGAGGTCGTAGCTCTCACAGGCATCTCTGTAGAATTTTTCTTTCTTGGATAAGTTTTACAATATCAGCAGTACTGTGCATGCATTTTCTCTCATCAGGTATTCAAGATGTGCAGTTGTTAGGTAAAAAAGTCTATTTTCTTTACACTATTTACTTGCTAGGTATAAACTCTCATTATGTATGCTGAATGTGTAGTTGCTAGGAAAAAACTTCTGTTTGTTTTACACCATTTACTTGCTAGGTGCAATCTCTCCGCTTCAGCAACAGAATTTGGTTTTCTGCCTGAGTTCAGTAATTTTCAGTCTCATCTTTGGGTATTATGGCATTCACACTTCACACTTTGGGTGTCTGTTTTTGCTCCCAAGATATATATAGGCAGACTTTTTTACTTGCAGAAAAAAAAACATTCTTTGCAGTGGACTATTTCTTTCATTCCCGGCAGGGTGACTCAACATTCAGCAATTGGTTTTGAAAAACCTTTTACACAGTTCAGAAATCACTTTTTCCCCTATAGCGCAATTTCACACTCAGCATTTGTTTGCTAAAAATTCCCCTGCTTCAGCTCAGTCTTGTATCAATTTTCACACTTTTCTGCATATACTCCATTCACAGCTGGTAGCCCTATGCGGTGTGGCAACCTTTATTTGCAAAATCAGTACCACTTGTGGGTCACCATCTGTATTCACTGCTTCAGCGAAACTTTTGAAAACAACAAACACCTATCCCTTTTTAAGGGCTGACTCACTTCTTGAACCCTGACTATGGCTGAAAGGCAAAACCCCTATTTCAATGACCATATTACACTTTGTGATAGGCAAAATAAGGTTTAGCTACTTCAGCAGTCTCTTCTGGGTTTTTGTAAGTTTCAGTGCAGTGTGGTTTCAGTGGTGTGTATCCCTTTAACTCTGATTTCTGCTGTATGAGGTTTTTTTTGTTTTGTTTTTTCTATGTTGCTCAGACTGTTTGTTGGCAAAAAGCATAACAAAAAAAAATTCACATAAAAATCTCCGGTCCTTTTTAACTTCAAAGACACCTCTTATCCCACTTATGACACCATATGTAGACGGACATTCACAGAGGTACACAATTGGAAACTTTATAAGGTGAAATTATAATAGGCTTTATTGTGCCTTTTCCCTTTCATCAGGAAATCATCCAAACACAGGGGGGGGGGGGACAAAGCTTCTATTCACTTGGGAGTATCTCTAGTGAAAATGCCATGCAATTAATTCACAACTCCCTAAGTCAAGCATGTCTCGCAGCCACAAAACATATAGCATGAAATAAGCAGATATAAGCAGTCTCTTAATAATGAAAGTCTTACTTGTTCCTCTGAGGGAAAATCTTCTCTGGTTCAGCTCCCTTCCCTCAGGGTTTGTCAGCATTCAGGTTCAGAAGTTTCCCCTGTGTCTTGTAATGAGCTATGCTGAACAGAGCTCAAGACTGTCAGCTCCAGAGATGTGTGTTCTCTTGGTCAGTCTCTCCTGGGAGACTCAAGAACACTGCTCTGTCTCTCCAAAGGTCAGCTCTCATTCAGAGCTAAGGAGTCACTTCCTGTCTCAACAGACAGGCTTTTGTAAGCAATCTAGATCAGGCAGGTGGTGTTTATTAATTGACTACCAGCAGTTAACCACCACACTGCTAGATTAAAGGCACATTACTTGAACAGGGATTACTCCCCTGTTACACACATCCATAAGGGAAAAGCTTCTTGGAGGACGTCCAGCCTCCTTAAAGGCATAGTGCCAGAAACAGCAGAGTGTAGCAAAACTAAATACAACTTAAGGGTTCTTAGTTTAATCCTTTGGCCAAAGGACTATAAGCCTACTACCACGTCAAGGTAAGCCCTACTCAGCAGGTCCTACACTACCCGCACGGTGAACTAACCTCAGTGGTAAAATGAGTGACTGTCCCAGTCTTCCGGAATCCAAAAGGAGATGAGAAGTGTACCAGAGGAAATCCAGGCAGGAACAGCCTGTGAGGGCAGGCACGCGAAGCATAGAGTACTGACAATATTTAAAGGTAGCAGCAGCTGTAAGGAATGAGAAAGTCAGAGAGAGGCTTACTTCCTGTCAGGAGGAAGAGGGCAGGATTTGCCAGGAAGCAAGATGGCGTTGTTTGCTTCAGAATACTTAAAGACACAGGATCTTGACTCACAGCTAGAGGGCGGTGATCAGAAGTTAAACAGGTAAGGAAGGAACACGCCGCAGGGGGCGTGTTCCACGCATCGTTACAGCCGTGGTCTGGGGTTGGAGAAGTCAGATGGTCATTGTGCATAGCCGGGGTCCAGGAGTACAGAAGGTGAGAGTCCAAATACAAGCCGAGGTCAAGGGTTAGAAAAGGCAGAGGTCCAGGTACAAGCAAATGTTAATATCACGAAAAAGCAGCTGGCAGGAATCACAAGGCAAGGCAGCAGGATGCTTGAGGCAAGCACTAGTTTCATAAATAAAGGTTATGCTCAGCCAACTTGGAACCGGAATGGCTGAGCATATAAAGGAGGAGCAGCCAATGGCAGGGCTTCACCAGGCTGTGAGCACTGAGTGATTACACCCACTCAGTGCATTGATAGGCAGGTGCGGAGTGTGCCGCATGTGTGGGGTAATTGGAGATTGCATTAACCCCTTGCGAGTCCCTGGTGATGCGCCACCAGCGCGTAGGCACACAGGAAAGTTTCTCCATTGCGTTGTGGGGGTGGGGCCTAAGCCCAATCCTGGTAGGGGTAGTGCGGCTCTTGTGCGTTGCTTGCATGTGGGGGGCGTCACCCGAGATGTCAAGGATGTGTCACAGAGCCAGAACCTAAGCCCGATCCATGTGGTGTCCTCATGCCTGGCTGCAGGGCGCCTGTGAGCAACCTCAATGTGAGTCTCATGATGGGACGCGGCACGGGGGCGGGACCGAAGCCCAATCCTTACACTCCGTTAAGTACAAAATGCAGAATTGGCGAAAATACACGCAAAGGTGGCGAGTTTTCACCAATAGACTCGCAATGGAATGTGTTGCCTCTGCTGGGCAGGGATTCCCCCTATCCAATTAGTTTAATTACTTTTTTTATGAAATTGTTAACGTTTATCCTGTACTATCTATCTCATTACTTTATGTATATTGCTGTTAACATTCATTGTATCATACAGTATGTGCAATCTTATAGGCATTGAATACATTGTCATTCGTTTGTATGTTGTGTGCATGTTTGATGATAAGTCTCATTTGTGCTTCATTTACAAGTGTTTAATAGTATATTGCATACATTTCATTATTGCACCTTCTATAAACTTTTCGGGCCTCATTCAGAAAGCCTCGATAAGGCCCTTATCGAGCACTTATCGACCGAAATGGCTACTCGTATTTAGTAAGCCTCGATAAGTGCTTGATAACGGCCCGTATCGACGCAAAATTTTATGATCCAAAGAAAATCGCCAATTGAGCGGCGATGAGCCGCTTATCGACCATTTTCGGAAGGATCATAAACTCGCGTGATTCAGATACCCGCGAGTCAGCTGTCGCGGCCTATCGCAGCCCTAAAAGGCGATCTTCTCCCCAAATCCAATTCACCTCAAAATTTAGGTAAATTGGTGGGGAGATGCCTTGATGAGCTGCGATGTGTCGGGACATAGAAAAAATCAGGCCCTTTTCCTGCCTCGGATTGATGCCGGGGGTCTCCGGAGCTGATAGCCATTAATAGCAGCTCCGGAGCCCCCCGGCATGCATCCGATGCAGGAAAAATGCATTTACAACAACTTCATTACCTAGCTAACTGCTAAGGCAATGAAGGGGTTAAACACCCGTGCCAGGCTTACTGTGGCTAGCGAGGGTGGGTGAAGGGGAAATTTGGCCTTTAGTGGCTGTTTAGGCTTTGCGGGGGGACTTAACCCCTTCATTACCTTAGCCATTAATACCGCTAAGGCAATAAAGGGGTTAACCCAACCGCTACCCACCCGCAAGGTCTAGACACCCATCCTTAGGGTTATTACCCCCTTCACCCATCCATGAAGCCTAAGCACCAACCCTGGACTGACTATACCCACCCTGTACCCATTGAGTAGTATAGTGGTACATCATACCCATATAATAATAATATGGGCATGATAAGTCACTACAGCACTCAATGGGCACCCTAATTACAATACATTAATACACAAGACACACAATAATAAAACATAACTAAACTCCAAAAAAACACACTTCACTAAATAAAAACAGTAGCCAGCTAATCCAATGAATACAAGCAATAACAACAGCAACAATTAATTAATTAAACCATTAACCAATCAAACCAATTAATTCCTAAACCAACTCAAAATGAATAGTAACACTAACCAATCAAAACAATTAATTACTACAACATTAATGAATTTAAACAGTAAAATAGTAAGAAAGAAATTCAAACAATATCTGAAATAACCATAAAACGCATTAACTAACATAATACCACATTAACTACAAACGAACACCAATCGCAAACATTTTATTACCATTAAGCTGGAAAAAACAAACAATCACATCGACATAATAAACTGAAATGAAAAAAAACAACAGCAATACCAAGCCAGAAATGCCCCCCAAATATTGTCATAATAATATATTAATCTGTACCCTAAAGTGGTACTGATTAATATATTATCAGTCAATGTGCCTTCCCCCAAAAATAAAAAAAACACATCCAATGAAGAAACCTGTAAAAAGAGACATTTACAAACATTCAATATATTACTTACCATTAGAAGCGGTGGCCCTCCGACTTCCGGGGTAACAGGAAGATCACGTACCTTGAAGCCCTCCAAAAGCATCCGATGCCATCCGCTATGAAGATCTGGATCAGGTACCCAAATCTTCTTTTTTCTTTCTTTAATCACCTTCTTCTATCTTCATCTGTCACCATTTCTTGATCTTCTTTATCTTCTATCTTCATCTGTTAATCCAAAAAGCCCCATGGTAAATCCCAACCGATGTTGTCTCGTCGTCTTCTTGGGCTCAAATGAGGCGTCACAGCCTTTAATAGGGCTCGTGACAACACATTTAACCACCAAATGGTTAACAGCCACCTGATTGGCTGTTAAAACCATGTTCTGACTTTATTTTTATTTTTTTACATGACGTCACTTAAAGGGAATGATGCCAGCCAATCAGAATGGCTGTGCTTCATTTGCCTTTAAGATGACGTCACGAAGCCGGCGTCACATGGTATTTCAGCCAATCAGATCGTGGGAACAAATTCCACACTCTGATTGGCTGAAATACCTTGTGCCACCGGCCATCTTGGATTTAGTGACGTCATCTTAAAAGCAAATTGAGCACAGCCATTCTGATTGGCTGGCATCATTCCCTTTAAGATGACATCATTAAATCCACAAATCATTTAATATGTCCTATTTAACACCCCAAAGAGTAACAGGTGACCCCCAATATTCAGTAGTGATACACATTTTCTCAGGTTGCTCCGGTAAGCTTCCTTGTCTCTGCTAATAACATGTATGCACCAAAGGCTGAGCACACAGTCCACTTGTGGCAAGGCGACAGGGTCTAGAGGATTGTCTTTAGTAACATCCCATTTCACAACCTGTTTGATGACTCTTCTTACTTTGTCTTCCTTTACCTGCCATTCCTCTCTGAAATTAAAAACAAAATACTAGTATTAGTTTCTGAATACATATCTATGTGAAAGCCAAATGATTGGCAATAGAGATGAGCTAAATATGTTGCACATAATTATAAATGCACATGGAAGCCCTTTCACAATGGCAGAATATTCAGTGTAAGGAGATGTTTATCTCATCACTAGCTGAATGTGCTATTTGTATCAGCAGATCTCAGCAATACATGTTCCCCATTATTCCTTTATATGGATCACCTTAACTCCCATAATTCCCATAACATGGGCATTGCAGCTTTCTGTAGGAATAACCTGTGTTACTTTAGATCAAGAATGAAAGTGTAAATCATTGGAGGCACTCACTGACTGCTGGTTTTTGTAAGGGTCGGGGAGCCACGCCACCCTCGGTGCGCTCCCTGCTCACCCGCTCCGGTGACCACCACTCTCCCGAAACCCGTGGGCTCTGTCGGTCCCTCTGGTGGCCATCTTCCTTTAGGCGCGCGTGCACCCGCTCCTTCGCCTAAAAGCCGTCCCTTCGCGAGGACGGGGGCAGGTGCAACACACGTGCGTGGGCGCACACTGGCACGCACATGGATGCACATACAGGCTCCATCCCCAGGAGCTCACCAGAGTCTTTTTACTGAGCCTTTTCCTGTCACCGCTTCGTTTTACACACACATTCACGCTGCAGTCTTCCTATTGGACGCTCTCACCTACATATGCTCAGCTGTGCCACTGGCACTTTGTCTGAGGATAGTTCCAGTTGCTTTGCACTGCTTCTCTACCTCCACAGTCAACTCCAAGTTGCGTTGCAACTCTTCTCTGCCTCCACAGTCTTGCCTTGTGTTAATGTTAATTTCAGTAACCATTTTATATTTCAGTAACCATTTTGTCTCCTATTGTCCTAGTTTTACTTTTAATGTATGTATTGCTTTAAAACTCGCTCAGGCGCTCTGGCAAGACTCTTAGAACTTTCAGCCCTGAAAGAAAAGGGAAGAATGTTTTGTATTTGTATTAAATTTATGTATTTAGATAATATTATGAGAGAGAGATACTTACTTTACCTGAGAGGGGGGCGGGGAGGGTGCTGCATGGGTTCAGTCTTGAGCTGCTCTGCTCAGACTGGCAGGGGCGGGAGGGATGGGCTGTGTGCAGTGGCAGCCCGACTCCACAGCAAGCAGGGAAAAAGCCTGCAGCAGGGGAAACAGAGGTGCCAGTACTGAGTACTGGACAGTACCATCACAAAAAAGCCCCATAAATAATAGGCAGGATTTATGGGAAGATAAAAGCGATCAGGAGTTGCTGACGAAGCAATTAGCGAAACGCGTAGAGTTGCAGCAGAGAACTTACGATTGGAAGGACTGGCAAGATTGGAGCTGGCACCAGACACAGTTAGAACTTCCGCCCTTAGCTGTGATGCGGTAGCAGGAAGTGATGCGACGGCAGTGACGCACGCGGAAGTATACAGCAAGGAGCTAGTGAGACGCTGTGAAGCTGCTTGCATCTGCCCTCAGTTACATCTGCGGTTCTCTCCCCCACCCGAGTTTTATATGGAAAATGTGAGTTCATTATACTTGTGTTGATTCTGTAATATATCCTGTTCAAATAGTATGCACTATTGTGGTTTCCTTTATTTTCATACCGCACTCACCTATTGAGGGATATCCTGGCTTCTGCGGCTAAAGGGCTCCAGTCAGAGAGAGAAGGATCTCTGACATGTGATATTATACGGCGATTTTTGTGAGTTCTATTCTTAAAGATTATCAAGAACATTAGCAGTGATCACAGTCTGCACTATATATGTTTTATTTCTTTTACATATACCACTGTACAGCAACGCAAGGATCATGACTAGAGGGTGGGAGTACCACTTGGGAACACTTACGTGGTAGAGTGGCCAAGGGCCCTGAACAGTACTTTGGACATGGTATGGGGGGACACGGTGGTGGGGAAGGATTTTACTTTCTACGAGAGAGTATTGTTTATGATCTATATAGAGTATAAGGATATATATGTGCATGTGTTCAGTAAAGACCATTCTGTTTATACCAGTGAGTATTATTGTGTTGTGTCCTGTGAGGGGCTCCTCCCGCTCTGTCGGGATCCCTCCCAGGTGAAGGCATTGCACCACGAGATATTGTGAATATATATATATATGTACCCCAGGCTCTCCATGCAGAGGCTTAGGCTCCTGAGGGCCACAAATGTAAAATACAGCATTAGTAACTTCTGTGTTCATGAGGAAACAGTGTTACATAATATAAACATTGGGAGAAAAGAACAGAATGTAAGAGGACACTATAAGGTATTGAACTTTAATTAGGTTAATGGGAAATGACCAGGAAAATGCAGCTTATATGTAAAGCAAAGTTAGAAATGTTTCGAGCTGTTAAATGATCTGTTAACAAGACGGGACATGAAGATGGGGACAGAAGTTTCCTGGCACATACATGTGTTATTTTACTTATAATAAAGTACTGGGAAATATGTTACCTGTTGCCTTCTAGGTCACAAACAGCCTTTGCTGCATATGACCAATCAGCAGCTCCTGGATCCTTTTTAAGCCATTTCTCAAATTCCTGGATATTGGCTCAGTAAATTCTAGCACAATAATCTCCTTGAAGATATCACTGGCTGATAAGAGATGGTAAACTGTTGGGCCCATAGAGATATCAATCATTGTGTCTCCTCTCACACGCCCTGCACCAGCAGTTAGAAAGAATAAAATACACTTTCATTATATTTAATACTTTTTTTTGCTATTGAAAAAAATTAAATGTTGTGTTATCCCAATACAGGGGTCGTCAAACCGCAGCTCGGGAGCCACTTGCGGCTCTTGGGGCAATTTTGTGCGGCTCTCCTAATAATTTAGATTTGCAGGGCAGGCGGGATGCAGAAGAAAGCGCGTGGGCAACGGCGGCCTCGAGCACGGCGCTTGGAGCCTGGACGGTGGCCGGGTAGGTCCAATGGAGAAGAGAGCGGGAGCGGAGCCCACACACCCCGCCCACACACCCCGGCAGAGACAGAAGTGTGCATCCTGCAATAAGGTAAGGACGGCATTTGTGGCCTGGGGGGGAGGGGGGGAATGAATAAGATGATGATTTGGGGCCGGGGGGGGGGGGGGGGGGGGTATATCACGGTTATCCTCCTGCGCTCCTCCTCACCTCCAAGCAAAGATATCACTGTGGTAAATTAATACTTTATCACTGCTTTACTATTGGCATCTGGATTTAATGAAAATGTTGATAAATCCAATTTGATTTTAAATGACATTTGTTTAATTTAAAGACCTTTAGTAAAGCTACTGTAGGCCATTGTTTGATCATCTTCTGTTATTTCCCAATCTCCCTGTATAATATTCCCATATCCCCTCCCTTTTATAAACTTTGGATGTAACTGTTAAGAGATGAAGCTTGCTTTTCTTGAGACAAAACTAGTATCAAAAGCTTTGGCACACTTTCAATTTGTAATGTAAAATATTGCTTTTTTACTCATTATGCTAAATTGAGGTTCCTTCTAGAATTGTCCCCAGTTCCTTTTAAGTACTTCTGGAGTGTTGCCATGTAACAATTTATTTTCTATTTTTATCCTACATGCATTATGCACTACCAGCTCTAAAAGGACAAGAGATCCCTTTAAATGTGTTTTCTTCTTCAGTGTGTGAAAAAATTTGTACTGAATTATCCCTTTAACACCATCATCACTAGGAAGCTTGCATCACACTGTATACATTTGGCTCTTCAAATGACAAATGCTGGTGCAAACTCGTTATGTTTTCGCAACTCACGCTAATTTTTTTTAGTTACAACAGACAACATCTATGTATTAATGTTGCGTCATTTTCAGTGAAATCTGTGTCTGTCTACAATGACATGAGGGATCTGTGGAGCAGTAGAAGAAGTTAGGATAGGGTTACAGTTGCACTTTGGCTCAGGTCTTTGTATTAAGGAATGTTGATTTTCTGTGTTGGTTTTCTCTGGCACCTTAAATGTGGCATATGTATGTTTTTTTCAGCGCAGAATACTAGAGCAGCATGTGCCAAATTCTAAACCACTAGAAATATACTTAATAATATGTTTTGTTTCAGACAGAAAAAAGCAAATTTTTTGATGCAACTGCGTGAGTGCACATGTACCTCTTGATACACAAAGCCCTCCTCAAGCGGCGACCCATGAGTCAAAATACCTTCATGTCGCCCATGGATTCTCTGCTCCTGCTAATTTCACACTACTCTAGTTGCCTCATGGAATTTTTCACAATGAATTTCACTTGTATGTTAATGTAATTTAAATACTGTATATGTGGTACAGATGTTATAAATGCTTGCAAATTTTTTAAATATTATATTTGTAAAATCTTTGAATGTTTGTAAAATTACATTATATAAGCCAGTGGCTATTCTACTCCTAAATGATTTCTGATCTGGCCCCTTTGGAGAACTAGTTGAAAAGACATGCTATAAAGATAAAACCAGAGCAAAACATTGATTTTAATTTTTCCGTTGAGTGTGCTTGACAAAACAGAATTTTCTTTCAAAAAACAAAAAAAAATAAAGAACCTAATAAATGTTTAATTGACACATTAAATGCAAATGTAAAAAGAGGACATTTTTAATTTCTAACTATTTGCAATGTTAACGTAAGAAATAAATGTGTAAAAAAACAAGTGCTAGTTGTTTTTGTGCTGCAGTGCTGACTCAGTCATGCAGAACTAATTTCTTGGATGTCTCTTAATGCACACAAAGCTGCTCTGTACAGTAGCTGCTTCTGAAATGAGCTAGTGACTGGAAAAAAAGGAGCTTGATGAACACAGTCACCTCTTCACTATGAAAATCCTTTCCGCAAATTAAGCTCTCGTAATGCACTACTTTTGTATAATTGTTACACATAAAGAGTACCAATGTCTTTAATTCTCTGCAGACATTTTTTAGGTGGCAATATTACCTTTGTAGGTCCTTGCCACTAGCAACATTATACAGATAACTTGCTTTATTTTTCCAATGCTTATGGTAAATAGAAAGTGGCCAACATTTTTTAAAATGTCTGCATTTTTAATTGGGAAATTGCCGTTGGTCGTGAAATATATTTCTTTACATCTTGTGCAGTTAATTAGCAGGAGATTTAGATCATCTTTATTTATTAGTGTCCGAATCTGTCCTTTAGTCTGACAAAGTCATGTAGTCTTTCTGAGCCAAAGTATAAATGTAGTCTTATTGGTCTTATAATACAATCCATACTCATTTTACTTGTTGGCCTCTTCCATAAGCCTCGGGATGACAAACTTCCCTGCAGGGTGCACAAGAAACTAAAACAAAAACCTAATTGACATGTTCCCCACTCACAGACTAAAATCAATTATTTTTAACCTGTTTCTGCAGCTTTGTCTCAGCACAAATTAGAAAATAGATTGGTATTGCCAGATAATTCTATGCAGTAGACATTTAAATGTATACATGTAAGTGTATCTTCTTTTATATAAAATCTAAAAAAGAAAACAATAAACAATCTAATTTTAACCCTGTAACAGAGATAGAATAATTTTTGCAAGATTTATTGGAGCAAAATAGATTCTTGCTCATTAATGTTAGTACTTTTGTCATTTTTAAATAGTGTAGTAGTGCTATTATAATGATAATTTGGCAAGGTTACAGAATAGCTTATGACTCTCTAATTACCTTACTTGAAAACAGAAGGAAGAAGTATTATTCTGTACTCATAATAACTAGCTTATAATTATTTGCTATATAAGTACATATTTCACCATTGGTAAAACCACTTACAATATTGAAGAAGAAAATATTGTTTCCTCTTCAGTGAGATATTCATAAAGTCATAGTCACATATAGCAGCATATATTGAAAGCGTTTGTTAAGTGAAAATACTTGTCAATATAACACTTTCTATTTTGTGATTTTTTTTGTCTTTAAGCAGAAATGCTATGATGTTGACCCCCATTTTTATTACAAGATGAGAATGAAGGCAACCCCAGAACCGTGTTAGTTTCAGTTGTGGGGTTCCTGAAATATCCCCCCCCCCCGCATAAAAAAAGCAGACTTGTTTTTTTAAGAAACAAGTGTAACATGGTATGTCCCATAATACCACTCTTTCCACCACAGTGTATCTGTGATGTAAGTCCCTAGTAAATTCAGGGCCTTCATGGGTAAATCTATGGGCCATTGACCCCCTTTCCGCCCCCACTTGTAAGTGATGGAAGTAAGGTGGTGACTCATGGCCTGTGTACAGCCTATCAGAGATAGGTACAGTTCATGTGCCCGCCCCTTCCTGAAGCTAACCAGTGGGTATTGCAAAGTTAGAGGAGTCTTGCTCTGCCTGCGAAGGAGAGAGCATGGGTTGTCAGACTCTCCCATGGTGCGGATGAGCTGGCCCATCAAGACACAAGGCCCAATACTATTGGGGTAAGCACCATCCAGAAGTCCTGGGACTTTGGACATCAACATCTATGCTGAGTGAAGAACTGCTGCAGTATGACCAATCCATACATCTGTTCACTATACCTCTGCCTTGGTGTCAGTTCCTGGGCACGAGGGGTAAGGAGTGTTGTGGTGGGAACTGATGTCCTGCACCCCAGGAGCCCATAACAGCCGAAAGCGCTGAAGCACTGATGATATAGAACCACAGAACCCCAAAAGGCTGTCCTGTTGCCCCTTACCATCATGGCTACTCAGCTCTCCTGAACCAGCAGGTATGCCTTAGCACCACACTAACATAGTAATGCAGTGTATCTCCCAGAGGGGTGGGTGGGGGGAACTGTGTTACATTTGGAGGTGCTTCTGAGATAGTATAGGACAGGCTTTCAGACTTAACAGATGCAGTCTCTCAGCGATTGAAGCTTAGAGTGTAACTTCACGCTGGGAGTGAGACTCGGTGTTTGGCAGCATGCTGCCAGTAAGGGTGCTGTAAGAGGGGAGGTTAGCTGTAGTTGCCTGGGGACCCTGGCATACCATAACCAGGGCCCACTTTCCCCGCTATAGGAACTATAAGCTATGCTGACCGAAAGGGCACTTGAGTGTGGCAGAACACAGTATGCTGGAAGGAAGCTTCATATAGCTGAAGGAGTTTAGTGTTAATAGAGCAGATGCTATAGAGGGCAGGCTTCTCAGTAGCAGCGAAAGCAGAGATTGCCAGGGCCCCTCATGGTATAATGCCAGGGACCCTTGGGCACCCATAGTTCACCTCAGAGCAAGAGGGCCAGGGGTAAGCCCCATTATGTACTGGGAAGCCCCTGGGCACCAAGCACAGAGACGGTGCGGGAAAGGGGGAGTCCTCACTGGGCCACATGTGGAGAGATAGAGGAATCCCTGAACCTTTCTTTATGGATGGTGTTGGGGTGCACCATGGTGGCTTCAAGTTTTAGGGAGTGTGTATACCCTTCACCCAGTTATGTCCTATATTGGGGGCTCCCAACAGGATGTGTGATCCTGGGAGAGTGTTACCCTGATTAATGGGACACCAAACTAGCACCATTATACTGCGTGTACTTTGTGCTGTGGGGGAGTTGTACCGGAATGTGACGCCCATCGTAACTTGACCTACACTTTGCTAAAGTCTATGTTCTATATTGGGGGCTTCCAGTGGAAAATTATCCTGGAAGCGTGTACCCCAAATTGATAACTGCCAACAAGGGACAATCTATTACAGTGGCTGTGAATATTGGGTACCTGGCAGACTTCCAAAATGGGGGTTGAAGGAGTGAAAAGGGACAGGCTCAGTGGTATGTGGCAGGGATCCTGTGTACTTTATGTGTGATCTACTGATCTTAAATGGCTGCCATCACGTGGTGGCCTGTGCTCTGTGTTCGGTGCTACAAAATGGCGCTCCCGCCAAGAAGCAGCAGACCGCATGGGTTTGCCAGTGCAAAACTGCAAAAGTTGCAAAGTAAGTTGCATCCTCTTGGCGCCTAAAGCCTGGCACCGCCCCTCAATATGACTGGCTCGGTCGGCGCAGGTCACACTCTGTTCCACCCCTTCCTCTAATTCCACCTAGGGGAGGCGCTACCAGCATTTCCATCAACCAATCAGAGAGAACCTAGTGTTGGGAGGAGTTAGCCCTGCTTCTGAAGGCTCATTTATCTGTGAACTGTTAGTGAGAGAGGAACTGCTATACTAACGTAAGAAATTACTGCAAAATGGCTGCTTCTAGCGAATCTCTTGAATTGGAAGTAGCTAGCTACTCCCTCCCAGGTGGCTATCTGATGGTGAGGGTTGGAGAGAAAATCCATCTGCGCTGTCTGTGTACACATTGTCGCCTGCCTGGCGGCCCTGTCGGCCTAAGTGCACGGTGCCAGCACTGTTGCACCTACTTCCTGCGGCCTGCCAGTCAGGTGTCTGTGAAGGTCTCTGTGCCCATCTCGAGAGCCGTTACCCTGACGGGTGCAGTCTCTTTCTTGTTTCCTGCTGCCACGGATGCTGCGGGCCTGTGCGCCCTTATAAATGGTCAGATCCTGGGCAGGAGGGATGAGGAGTGTTGAAGTGGGAACTGATGTCCTGCACCCCAGGAGCCCATCACAGCTTGAGGCGCTGAAGCACTGATGATATAGAACCATAGAACCCCAAAAGCATGTCCTGTTGCCCCTTACCATTGCGGCTACTCAGCTTTCCTGAACCAGAAGTTATGTCTCAGCACCACACTAACATAGTAATGCAGTGTATCTCCCAGAGGAAGGCGGGTGGGGGGGGGACTGTGTTACACAAGCAAGATCGTATCTTACATACACAAAATTGAAAATTGCTGGATATTATCTAAATTAAATTTTCTGTACGAATATGGGTAACAAGACAAAGTTGAGTTGATGTGTCAAAAAATTCAAATGGAGCAACTAAATAAGTGCACGTATAATACAGAATACGGCAGATATTTACCAGCTATTGCAGTAAATACTGTTCATAGGAAACATTCTTAGTTGTAGCACTGATATGTTGTTATGAATACTAATGACCTGTAGACAAGGACACTTTTTAAAAATTAAGAATGAAGCAAATTACTTTGAAAAGCTATCAGGAAAAGTATGTCATATCAAATGACAATCGGTCTGATTTTTCAACCCATATATAATAAAATAACTAGCTATGTTTTTCATACATGTTTCATCTCTGGTTTCTGCAGGGAAAATACAAGAACAAATCTGTATTGCAGCTACCAAGGTAACTGGCTGTGTTAAGCCAAAATTGTAATAGAAAAAAGAAACCACTGCCTGTTCAGAAAGACAGTTTTGACAGGATAGAATGTTTTGACTCATCCTTAAGGCAAAAGCTGTATTCCCCAAACAAAATGGGATATGCAAGATCATTTACAGAAATTAATTTGTTATGTGTTGGGAAAAATAAATAAATATATATAAAATATATATATATTTATTTATATGCCTGATGCACACAAACAATCAAAGAAAGTGTACCCAATGCTAATATTTATACCACCTGACAATATATATAAAAATGGGAGACATTTCGGACCCCAATGGCCCTTTATCAAGCAGATTTTTATCTTCTTTTTTCTCTTGTGCATAATTAGATAGATAGATAGATAGATAGATAGGTAGGTAGATAGATAGATAGATAGATAGATAGATAGATAGATAGATAGATAG
>WSYH01015521.1:0-14153 GCA_036426205.1 Ascaphus truei | reverse complement strand
GCACATAATACGACCCAAAAATACTGCTCACAAGTGATCTTTTTATTTGCTATACGGTGGAGGTTTCTTGTTGCCCTTTTCACCCACCATAACTTAAAACGTGATGGTAAATCCTACAACCTTGAAAATTGCAAAGCCAGCAGCACAACCAACTTCACTGATGAGACCCATTAAGTTCGAAACATGTCTTTGAGAATTTTCTCTGGCTTTGCATCTGATTCCCATGCTGTGCTTAAAAGCTGTGCTAACAGCGAGCATTAGCTTTTGAGGGTTCCATGTAAAAATGGATTTCAGGCCAGAGGTGACACAATGTGCTCATTTGCATGTCATTTCCCAGAATCCCTTGCTGCAGTGGAAGCACTGGAAGCTAAGTGATAATGGTGAAAGGCAGGGTTGCAGACCTGTTTAAGACATGTGAATCCGTGATCTTATTTGCTATATGCTATACGGTAGAGGTTTCTTGTTGCCTTTTTCACGCACGCACGCACACACACCCTGATAAAATGTAAGAGTATTCACGCATACCCCCTACACATAAATAAATATATGTGCACATATAAAGTATATGTATATCTGTCTGTCTATCTTTTTCTATCTATCAATCCACCTATCTCCCTAGTTTGAGAGAGAGAGAAATAGTAAGAAGTGTGAGAGATAAACAAATTGATTAATAGATAGAAATCGATAGACAGATGAAAGGCAGACAGACAGACAGCTAGATAAATAGAGCCAAACAGATAGCAAAAAAACAACAACAAAAAACACTACATTTTTGAACGTGAGGATTTCAAACTGCAAACTTTCAGGTTTCTTATGCACACGCCTACACAAAAAGACCTCCGCAGACACTGCACTCGCATTTGTAAATTATCCATTAGTAAATAAAGATACTAGCAGATAAAGAGAGACACATTTCTATGGCTACAGCCTGTACCACCACACTGCTCTTTTCTTGCTGTGTATACCAAGAGCAGACATTTGCCTTTAAAGCGGTTTCTTGGAGGACACAGACCTTGGCTTGGATGGCTCCACGCAGAGCCTGCAATACAAGCGCAGTTCCAGGCAAGGTTTACATTTTTGGAACTTAGGCCGAGTTCAGGGTGGCTGCTACGGACGTGAGCGTCCGTGCGCGCCTCCCCCGCGTGCTCCTGCAGCCCGGCGATCTGTGACTTGGCTGCAGGAGTTGGGTCGCGGCGTTTGGGGGCGTGAACCAGCTCACGTGACGCGACTACCGTCCCAAATATCAATTTTTGGTTGTAGCGGCAAAATGTAGCAGCGTCAACGCTGCACTTTGCCGCCGGCGGTGTTTTCACTTTGTACACTCCCACCGAATAACCTGAAATTGCAACGGACGTGCACACGCACGCAAGCCGCGTAGCAGCCACCCTGAACTCTGCCTTAGAAGAACCACAGTTGGAAAGTCGTTTGATTAATGCCGCCAGGTTCCGGCAATATTCCCTCCCACCCTCCTCTCTTTTTTTTTTTGCTGTTGCTATTGAAGTGGTAAATGGGAATCAATGGGGATGAAAAATGAGCGGCGTGAGCGATATTCCACCGCATTAGGAAGTGACAGACAATAACAGGCATGGGCGAGATTCATCATGCTGTTTCCCAGTATAGGAGTTTCCAGCCTAAGAGCGAAAAGATCTGACTCAGGCATATTCGCAGCGTCCGACTCTGCCCCGTCGGAAGGGAGAGCTGATAATTAAAGTGGGTAACTCATTTCCTGACTAGCGGAATCCAACCCTACTGAAATCACAGGGATTATCTGCATGTGATACAGTATATCTGCAACACGCCAGTGATTTTTATTAACCTTTTAAGAACCGCTGCTCTTTTTCAAAAATGTCCTCTCATTCTGTGTACCCTCATCTTATGTACCTAAAAATGTTTTTATTGCTGTAGTAGGGAAGGATGATATATATTGTAATATAAATGCAATAATATATCCTTCTGTATTATATATATATAGTTGAGAACATTTCAAGGGTGTATGTATGTTTCATTTTCTTTATATAGCGATAACACTGTGCGCATTGCTTGACACAATTGCAATACAGGGGAAATAAATGATAAACAATGCACATCAGGTTAATGACAGATAAGTATGTAACTGTATAACTTGTGACATTGGATGTAGCACTGGGGCTGCTTGTCTTTTGTTACACAAATGGAGACCCTGCCCCTAAAGCCTTAGGCTGCGGCCAGGGTGGAGCGAACCACGTGCACGCTCATGCTCGGCGCGATCACAGTGATAACTCTGAATGCCCTCGTCCAGGGTGCGTGCCTGTGCGCTTGCTGCTTGGTGAGACAACCAAATTTGATTTGGCTGCTCGCTGATGCGTCATGAGACGTCATGGCCATGCCCCATGACACGCCCCCCCCTTTTCCCTCCACGCGCAAATAGCTGGCCAGAAATCGCCCGGCCGAGCTGAGCGCATGACATCCCGGCGCTCGAACGCTAGCGCGCCCGTTCCCAGCCTGGCCACAGCCTTACATGTGCCAGTTCTAAGTAGCCTTTTATAAACCCTTATGTGTTTTATTTATTAAAATCTCCCAGATGCAAAAACCGGCGCAAACTCAAAGAGCATCAGATTTATTCCATGAAAAAAATCCAGTTGCTCTCAATAAGATTCCTCTTCTCTGATTCAATCTGGTGACCATTTTTCAGCCAAGATTGTTTGCTTAACAGCCCTCATTGCCTCCCTGGTGCTATGTTGGTGCCCAAAGTTGTGCAAAAATGAGCACCAGGATTATTAATGAAACCTTGGGCTGTTTTTGCACTATTTTACACGCAAAATAAAGTACATGTCAACTACCCCATGAAGAACTCTAGTGCCGTTCCATTGCAATGTATCACAGTACGCGGCAAATCTGCATTAATACATCATCAATGTAACGAACGGAACAGAGAAAAAAGCGCAAGGGGCAGTATATCGAGGAAAATATATTAGATGTTCATGCAGTGGTAAGATATGCACATACGAAAAAAGAAAAGTGTAAAAGCAGTGGGTTAAAACCGTTATAGCCAGTCTGGAGCCACGATTCGTTCACATCACAGTCCAAGTCAACGTGGTGGTGTAAGGGTAGCAGGGAACTCCTCCCTGGAAGGTCCTTCACCACTGCATAAATATCTAATACATTGTACTCGACACACTGCACCATGAGAGGTTTTGCTCTATTCTTCTCTGTTCCTTTAGACCTGGATGTCCTGTCATCTCATTGTGTACAGCAGCAGATTCTCTCCTATTCCTAAAGGGAAGTAATTTGTCACATATATTTTTATTTATATTTGTATCTGTTTATATATATATATATATATATATATATATATATATATAAAAATTTTTTTCACTTTTAGCCTATTCATTGCACTTTACTAGTATCTTAAGTACATCACACTTTGGTTATATTGTTGACTTTTACTTTCATCTTGTACACTTTTTTATATTATTGGACATTCACACTTTGTGCGCTTTTGATCTCGTGTTTTACATCACTATAACTACTAGACTTTTGCATTACACATGTAGGAAGCCAACACAAAGATTTCACTAGGTCATTTAAGGAAATCATGATACAAGGGTTCTACCAACCCAGATAACGCCACCCCAAAAAACTGGAACCCCCCCCCCCTCAAGCACTCACATTGTACAGAATGTCCGTCCATCCCTCCATGGTAATACACTGAAATACCGTCAGCACCGCAAACAGGATGTTGTCAAAGTTGGTGATGCCGAAGTTGGGTCCCTTCCAGTATTTCCGACAGATGGTGCCATTTTCGCAGAGCCTGGCAGGAAGTTCTTCCCCACAGGGGAAATCTCCCACCGGTTCCCCTGTTTAGAGAATAAAGGACATGTTTATATTGAGACATATAGGAAAACCCCCTATTGAGAGGTGCACGTCCCAGTAGCAATGCAGTGCAGAAGTATTATAAGAAAGACGGTTCAGAGAACCCTACTCTTCTGGGCGTGCCTGACCTTTGAATGGACCAGACGACAACTACACTGACACAACCTGATAATTAGCATGTTGTGTCTATGGAGTGTAAGTGTATGTAATATGATGCGCTCCTGAGTACATACGGTTTGATAAACTGTCCGTGCGTGCATTGTCCAGGGTGCGGCAACTCAACATAAGCAAGCACTTCAATATATAGTTGTGCTGTGTATGGCATCAATGTTTTGGTCTTCTCTGGGTCAACATAATGAAAGGGGGATTATATACTGCAGTCTCCCAGCCGCAAAACTGGAGCAACACCATCACAAACTAACTGTATCTGATTTATCGATGGAAAAAATACCATCTGGTGGGGCAATTCTTAGGCAACGGTTTTGCCCCAGTTTTGCAGCCAAGAGACGTTCATAAATAACGCCCAAAGGGCCTACATATAATGCATAACCAATTTGTCTACTAATGATATTCATTGTTAAAAATCCCTTTTAGCCCCTTCAGTAGGGGTGGGGAAATACAAAAGTTGTATTCCCCTCCACCATGGAAGGCGGTGAAGAGTGAGCAAGGATTGCAGTCTCTTAATATACAGATGTTATTGTTCTCCCTGATGTAATAAGTTGGGATATATTGTGATGTTGTGATATTCTGTGCCAGCAATGTTACTGAATCCTATGGCAACTCTGTGATATTCTCAGTTATAGTGGAATATGTGTTGTTATCACTGGGACCAATGATGCTGGCTACATCTGTACCTCTTTTATTGACCCAAAATAGTCTAGTGTGACATCTGGTAAGAGCTACAAACAATGTAAAGTTATTGTATCTACTGTTCAATTGAAATCCCCGGCTGAGTCTGACATACTCATATTAACAAATATTAGACTTTCTGAAAATGCCATCTGCCTTTCCACGTGAAGAGACACATCAACAACAACCACGACCTGATTTCCGGTGGGTCCTTCTGTCCACACTTAACACCCTACTATACTAATAAAAAGAGGCGTGCAGCAGTGTATGGGAGAGAGTGCAGCAGTGTATGGGAGAGAGTGCAGAGGTGTATGGGAGAGAGTGCAGAAGTGTCTGGGAGAGAGTGCAGAGGTGTCTGGGAGAGAGTGCAGCAGTGTATGGGAGAGAGTGCAGCAGTGTATGGGAGAGAGTGCAGCGGTGTATGGGAGAGAGTGCAGCGGTGTATGGGAGAGAGTGCAGAGGTGTCTGGGAGAAAGTGCAGA
The DNA here is from genome assembly GCA_036426205.1 of Ascaphus truei. Classification (NCBI taxonomy): domain Eukaryota; kingdom Metazoa; phylum Chordata; class Amphibia; order Anura; family Ascaphidae; genus Ascaphus; species Ascaphus truei. The sequence continues at coordinate 8,970 of WSYH01015521.1, read as the reverse complement.
GGTTTCTGGGAGAGAGTGCAGAGGTGTATGGGAGAGAGTGCAGAGGTTTATGGGAGAGAGTGAATAAGTGTATGGGAGAGAATGCAGAGGTGTATGGGAGAGAGTGCAGAAGTGTATGGGAGAGAGTGCAGCAGTGTATGGGAGAGATACAGAAGTGTATGGGAGAGAGTACAGAAGTGTATGGGAGAGAGTACAGAAGTGTATGGGAGAGAGTGCAGCAGTGTATGGGAGAGAGTGCAGAAGTGTATGGGAGAGAGTGCAGCAGTGTATGGGAGAGAGTGCAGCAGTGTATGGGAGAGAGTGCAGCAGTGTATGGGAGAGAGTGCAGCAGTGTCTGGGAGAGAGTGCAGCAGTGTATGGGAGAGAGTGCTGAATAGTGGGAAACAAGTTACTGTTGATGTTGAGTACACAAAACAGGGTCACTTTAGCGTTTCAGTTCCATGCGGCTCTTGGCTTCAAAATGTACTGAAGTCTCATGAAGATGTTACTATTCCCTCCTACTTAGAGGAACCAGGATGCGGTGATTTCCATGTCCCTGATTATTTCGAACAATATGTATCCCTACTGCTTTAAGTAACATTAAGCTGTACGTATAGGGAGTGAGGGAGAGGAACAGCAGAGAGGCGGACACTGTCTTGGTCTGGGTTAATCCTTTTAAGACCTGGCACACACACTGCCCTGCACATTAGGAGAATCAGATGGAAAACACATCAATGGATTATGTCAATTTATTCTAATGTCTAGAGGTAAAACCCAGAGAGCCTGCATATGTGATACCGTAAAAAGTTATTAACACTCTCTGACACCAGGCTCTGAGATTTTACAGTTCTACAGCTGCAGTCTCCTCTCTCCTCTGATAGCAATATCACAGACTACTCACTCACCGTGGGGGTGGTCCCCTGGCTGAAAAACTAGGGCAATACCAGTATTAAAGAATTGGAATAACCTTATTCAAGGAAAAACTGCAATGGCTTTTAATAGGATTCCTTTCCATTGATGATTATGGTGCTGTTTTTGCCCTTGTTTTGCAGCCGAGAGACTTTAGTAAGTACTAAGCTCTGAGCCCCTACGGGCTGCTAGAGATTCCTCTCTCACTGACCACTATTCAATATGTTGTGAATGGGTCTAAACCCTTCTCTAGCACAGGAAAGCGGATTCACAGTATATTGAATAAGAGCCACTGAACTTCCCAGGATTAGAGCCTCATAGGCTGACATCCCGTTCTGTGCTATCCCATCTGCTTTGTGCGACAGGGAAGGTACAGTATATGTTGTAACAATGAAGCCATGCAGAAGGCCGACCCACGCTCAGGTAGAGGGCACCGACTTACTCTCAACCGAGTCCAAGGAGAAGCAGCCTTTGTGGAACTTGCCCATGTAAAACTCCAGCCCGATAATAGCGAACATGACGATGGCAAAGAAGAGGAGCAGCCCGATCTGCAGCAGAGGGACCATGGCCTTCATGATGGACTTCAACACCACCTGGAGGCCTGAGACACAAGGAAAGAGGATACCATTACCTTCTCCATCACCACTTGTAGAACAGGATGGAGATCATCTTCAGACATGTGATAGATGACATGAAGCCACTGTTAATTTCTTCTCCACTTTCAGGTAGAGACCAAGGGGTCACTCTTAAACCCCTCATGCAGGCTAAGAAAGCTATCCCCTTCAAGACTTATCCAGACCTTTCCAGTCTGTGTGGCACTGGTTTGGATTCAGTCCACGGAGTCTTATTCACAGAAGTCAATAATATGTAATTTCTTGGTCCACAGTCTCACTGTTTTGGGGTCCTGGCAAGTTCAAATATGTGTTAACCCCCTTCATTACAGCTGAAATCTGAGAGAGAGGAGGTAGCAGATCCACGTGGTGAGAGGATGTCCTCGTTACTTACTTGGGATCCCAGACACGAGTTTCAGAGGTCTCAGCACCCTAACCGCCCTCAGCGTTCGCAGGTCAAAATCCGTCCCAGCTGTCGCCAGTATTCTAGATCAAAAAGAGGGACAGTTATCTGCATGACCGCAGGAATAAAGGTGCAGATGTGGCCAAGGTTATTGCAACGCTCATATCATCGGGTTATAACGCAGAATATCACAGATTTTCTAATGATAGTGATAACGCAGAATATTTCCGAATATACCACCACAACGCGCTAACGGGCGCAATAACTATAAAAACACACAATGTTATGTATGTAAAAATACTATTGCAGAGGTAGGGCCTATATTTTTTAAATAAATTATCAACTTTCTGTAGTACATATAATGTATAATGTTACAGCAGAACATTAAATAACCTTTGAATTATGCTATGAATAAAATATGTATTTGGTCTTAAAGAAATATCTAGCATTATTAAATATTTTTATGGAGACCTTCAGGGTTACACGGAACTCGGGCTGAATGAAAACGCCAGAGATATTTTAACCTTTTAAGAACTGGGGGACCATTTAAAAATGTCTTCTCACTCTGTGGAATCCCAGATTATCTATCCCATACTGCTATAGGACAATATTGCTTAACAATTTGGGGTTTCCTTTTGTTCAGTTTTCGTAGCATTAAATTACATGTTTATCTAACACCCGGTACTTTTGCGTTGTGCCTATGTTGAGTATGTCCTTATTCATGTTGCTGGCATATGAAATAAAAATATTGAAATGGTACCGGTACGTCATATATAACATAATTGGATTGGGGACCTTGTTGGACCCTTAGGGGTAATTAAGGTACAAATGGTTAAGATCCCATGGTTTAAATAGTGGGTTAAGGCAACGGTGCTCAACTCCAGTCCTCAAGCACCTCCAAGAGGTCAGGTTTTAAGGATATCCCTGCTTCAGCACAGGTGGCTCAATCAGTCCCAGCTTCAGCACAGGTGACTTATTCAGTCCCTGCTTCAGCACAGGTGGCCACCTGTGCTAAAGTTGAAATATCCTGAAAACCTGACCTGTTGGGGGGGGGGGGGTTCAGGACTAGAGTTGAGCACCCCTGGGTTAATGGATAGCATGGTCATATCAGACCTCTTTCCTCTCACAAGAGGTCTGCCTGAAGCACATAATTAAAAGACCGAGGTATGGATGTAATAAATTAGGGAGTAATTAAAAAAGGTGACAAAGAAACATGACTCAAATAGGTATGGAATGACATTTAAATTAAGATTGTAACTATGCAAACTAATTGGTTTCAATCACAAGAATATGTACAGTACAATCTACATCGGCGTCCATAATGTGACAAAACATTCACGACATATCAAATCTGTTCGTCATCATATCCAGGTGGATATCAGACACAAGTATTACACACAGGTAGGCAATGGGCTCAAATATCTAGATCACAAATCAATAGATTATACTGTATCAGAGGTAATTATATCATATATCAGACACAGTGATATAACAATATTATGACTGTATGATTTCTTGTTACTATTTAATCAAAAAAAATATTTTACTTTATGTATTCAAACTTAAAATTGTTCGCTACAATGTTAGAAGAAAAAATAAGAACCTAATGTAACATTGTATTAAACCCTTCGAGTACCTGTACTTCAAAATATAGCAAAATAAGGAAGATGGTAACCACAGGTAACATTCCTGCCATTATTCCTTTTATTTTGTGGAACCGCTGTCAACTTCTCATGGAAATTGGGATGGAAACCACTGCAATACACCTGTGTTCCTATAGAAAACCAAACATGTGAACTCACTGATTTTCAGTCTCACTGATTTGGGGTCAGTCTCACCGATTTGGGGTCAGTCTCACCGATTTGGGGTCAGTCTCACCGATTTATTTGGGGTCAGTCTCACGGATTTTCAGTCTCACTGATTTGGTGTCAGCCTCACTGATTTGGGGTCCGCCTCACTGATTTGGCGTCCGCCTCACTGATTTGGTGTCAGCCTCACTGATTTGGGGTCCGCCTCACTGATTTGGTGTCAGCCTCACTGATTTGGGGTCCGCCTCACTGATTTGGCGTCCGCCTCACAGATTTTCTGTCTCACTGATTTGGGTTCAGCCTCACTGATAACAACTAATACTCCATATTAGCCCTGCTTAGTGGATCTGGGCCACAAAATCTCCAAATCTCTCAGATTTCGCTCCTTGAAAATCCCTGCAATAACGTTTAAATACAAAAATTACAAACTAGCGGTCTCTAAACACAAGGTCCCTGAAGTAGCATTCAACTTCTAGCTTATTGAATAACTACTGTTTGTAAGACTACTAAATCAGTTCATAGTTTAAAAAAATGGAAGTAGTATTATGTTTGCTTGAAAAAAAAATTGTATTAAAATTATTTTATACTTTAACTCACCAGAAAATCCCTAACAATGCGTTTTATATGTATGTACTATTGATTTTACAACGAACAGTGAATGTACTTTTGAAACTAAAGGTTTGTGCACATTTTTCCAAAAACATTTTTTGCTGAGCGAGGGGCCAATCTTTCATAGCCAAGAAGGATCCTTCGGCAGGACATGGGTGAAACAATGTTACTAAATTATTACCAATCATAACAAAAGTCAGCTACAGTTAGATATACAGCATCGGTGATTCCCAAAGCTCATCAATCTCCTGGGACATCCCTTGTGATGGGTCCCATCTGGAGCTGTTCACACACACACACCTCCCCAAGGGGGTTTGGCAGCCTCGTTGCATCACACACTCTCTCTGCAGTAGCGTCTGTTACAGAACCAGTGAGCTGGCTTCCAGCACCATGGAAAGGTGCGCTGAGGCTGTGTCCTCTGTGCCGCTGGCCGCGCTTGGAGCTTAGCGCGGTCAGCACAATGAATTCAAATCTGTCCGGCCACACTCACGCGGCGCACTCACGGGTGCTAGGCGCTTGCCAAGACAGATTAATTTGTGTTTCAGGCGCGCTGAAGGGTTCCATGAACTCAGCCAATCAGCGCCCGTCACTGCTCTGCCACGCCCCCGGCCACGCCTGACCCCCCCCCCCCCCCCCCCCCCCCCCCCCCCCCCCCCGCTCGCGCGTAAAAAAAAAACTATGCCGGACAGGCGAGCGCTCATGTTTGGAGTTGAGGCGCAGTCAGCGGCACAGAGGAAGCAGCCTTAGCCCATGTCACTAATTTCTCTGTCATATCCAATATAAGGCCGTGTCCATGGGTAGTGCGTTCGTGCGGCGTCACACACGCCTGTAGCGGGAGAGATGTGTAGACGCGACGGGGCGGCCGTGACATCAAAGAGCTGGTTCTCCCTCATTGGGCAAACCGCTCGCGTGACCCAGCTGTCGCCGCCAGAAACAAATGTATTTGTTTTCTCTCGCAGCGCGGGCGCTTTGCATCGCGTGCACAGTCGGCATTTTGATCGCAACGCCCGCGCCGTTGCACTCACCATGGATATGGCCTAAGCCTTGGCTTTGTATGGTCTTCCTTACCAGTTAACCAATATAGGCGTTGAACCCCATATGATCAATGGCAGTATACAAAAGTAAGATGGGAGGAGGAAATCAGAAAATGTGTTGGAGCAACGTGTAGAAGAGGGGATGCAACGGTAGTATTGGAAAACCCAGCAGTGGATATATATATATACAGAATAAATGAGTACTTCAATATTAGGTGATACCTTTTTTATTTGTACTAACAATTTATGTCATAGGACAAGCTTTCGGGAGTTCTCCTCACTTCCTAAGGTCGGCAATACTGATTAACAAAGGAATCTATGGCTAAAACCTCTGTAATATATATACATAGTATATGTACTGTGTATATATATATATATATATATATATATCTATAATAATCTATATATATATTATATAGGACAGGCACACCTATAAGATTAATTTATAGGCGTGTCTGTCCCTTTTTTTCTGTATCTTTTTGGACAGCATGCACCCTCCCTTTACCTTTATTTTTTATTTTGTTTTGTGCGTGCCCTCTTTATGATTATATATATATATATATATAAAAAATGTATTTCTCTGACTCTGGCCATAAGATGAATGATCTGAAGGTGGCCATTCTCATAGGTAATCTTGGAACACCGCAAGAGACGGTTGCATGAATAATAATTTATGAAACTGTTCGGGACACTGACCGGTGGCCTAAACCAAGACCGTAGTTTCATGAGTCACTACACAAGAGAACTCTAATCCCATGAGTGCTAAAGCCCATGTCTATACATACTGTGCTATATGAATGCACACACACACACACACCTATCTCTTACACATACCAATGTACAATGTCATTCTATTTCTATATACCAATAGGGACAGAAATGCAACGCCCTCTTACATTTCAACACCTACCCAGACCATTGTTATACACTCCCCCTCCACACACACCTTTTGTAAAGCGCTGTACACACTGTTGGCGCTTTATTAATTAAGATCTAACACAAGCATTCAGGGACCATTTAACACCTCAGGTCATAAATCACATACTGCACAGGGGGGAAGGATAGCCTTCACCCACAGATGCTTAGAACATATCGACTATCTGTTTTTGATTATTAAGCTTAGCTAACACGGTACAGATACCTCTACACACAAATACATATATATAAATTAAAAAAACAGATAGTCAATACCGTTCTGTGGCTAACGAAATGCTTTTATTTGTGCGATCTTTCGAGATACAATGATCTCTTCTAAGGGCAGTGTTACAATTGATTCAGCCAAAAAACTTTCTTGAAACAAAGCATCTGTGGGTGAAGGCTATCCCTCCCCCCTGGACCATTTAACACCTCAAGTCATAAATCGCATACTGCACAGGGGGGAGGGATAGCCATTCCCCACTCGAAGAAGAGATCAGTGTATCTCGAAAGCTCACACAAATAAAAGCATTTTGTTAGCCACAGAACGGTATCGACTATCTGTTTTTTATTTCACTTGTGAGTACATTCAGATGTCAGGCAGGTCTGCAATGTCAGGCAGGTCTGCAACTCTGCCTTTCACCATTATCCCTAGCATACAGTGCTTCCACTGCAGCAAGGGATTCTGGGAAATGACATGCAAATGAGCACACAATGTGTCACCTTGTGCTGAAATGTGTGTCATTTGCATGTCATTTCCCAGAATCCCTTGCTGCAGTGGAAGCACTGTATGCTGGTGAAAGGCAGGGTTGAGGACCTGCCTAAGACATGTGAATGTGCTCACAAGTGATCTTTGCACGGCCCTGAGGAAGGTCTCCCTGTGAGACCGAAACGTTGGCTTTCGTGTATCTGTTTGCTTAATACAGTTTATTTTGGATTACTCCTTGCTGTTGCTGTCTATTTATGGTCTTTGGGCTGGTTCATATGCTTGTGGATTCCTATGGGATAGCAACTGCCTTTTGCCCTACATTAGAGTGTGACTGCTTGTTTTGTGTTTATATATACTAGCTGAGAGACCCGGCGTTGCCCGGGATGTAAATGCGTAATAGGTAGTATTATTTATAAATCGTGGAACAATAGGTGACTGTTTGTTGTAAAGGTTGGATAATAATATTGAAAAGAAAGATGGAAGAAAATGTAATACGATGTTGTATAAAAATGGTTTATTGTAACCACACCACAGACAAATTGAATTGTAGAGGGTGTCAAGTTTGCTAAGGTGGGTTTGAGGTGCCGAGCCATATACTATGTCTCCATAGTCAATAATTGGCATTAGCATCTGCTGTGCGATACACTTTCTGACCAGGAGACTTAGGGAGGATTTGTTCCTGTAAAGTACCCCTAGTTTGGCATAGGTCTTGGTTGTCAGGTGCAATGGTTTCTTTTGAAAAACAATACAAGAATAAAGGAATATACAATAAAAGAACAATTAACACGCAATAAAGGCCTGAAAATTCATGAAATGTATGGTGTTATTGTCACAGGGGACCAGGACAATTACACTAGAGATCAATACACTAGACAGAACTGCAGAGTTGAACAAAAGTTAATTTATTGGAAAAAAGATTCCACAAACTTCCAGTACAAAAGACCCACACAAACTCCTTCCCCCAACAGGGGGAACAAACTAGAGCCATTTGTGCGGGGAGCTTCATCCAGACATTTACCCCAATACGGGTTCCCAACTTGCACCGCTGTCCTCGATGGAAGGGGCAGCACTGCCTTGCTCTCTGCTTCCCCGCCGGTCGCTTTCCTCTAAACTCCTCCACGATATTCCGGAACACCCTCGGATGACTTTGGATAGTTAAAGGGTTCACTTCGGCTCTCCAAGTATTCCACAACAAGTCTCTGGAGCCAAAGCCGGGTTCCTACTGATATATCCCTTGATTTCCATCCACCAACATGGAGGACGGAGGCCCGACCAATCCCAGAGTGGATTGTCTTTGTGGTCCAATTAGTGAGCGAGGGCTCGCCTGGATTGGACCAATCCTGAGTGAGGGAAGGTTACTAGACTTCCAGGACAGCCCACAGGGGAGGGCTTAAGATGAGGGAGCATTTGAACGGACCAATGGGAATTGCACCTACAGGGCACAGTACCGCAATGGTTCCCCTTGCCCTCCCAATACCCTATGAAGGGATAGGCAACTCCATGTTTGGTCTGAACAATGGTCCACCCGTGGGGAGCCACTTTCCCCACACCTGTGTCCACAGCCTGGCCTCGCTCGACAATGTCCCAAGCCACTCACCTTATCTCGCCCAGGATCTCTTTTGTGTTGCGGCTGGATACTGCTATACCCATTCTCCACACAAAGGACCGCACCTGTAAACATTCAACCTACATTTAACCCCTGGCTCCCGAAATGCTGGAACCAGGCTACAGAATATAATATCACCCAATATGGGTACAGTACACAGATACAGGATGGGTACAATAAACTGTACAAAGATAGCTAAATACATCCTATTATTGACAGGCAAGGGTTAACCTTTATTTAAAAAAAAAAAACAGCCAAATCTACCGCTACCATCACAGTTATTGTAGCAGCTTTATAGCAGAATATATCGTTCTTCCAGAGAGCTGCTTTATGGGCAAATCTGTCGGAATTCACTTTCCAGTTTTTTCTTTCAATTTTTGGAGAAAA
>WSYH01015520.1:0-14153 GCA_036426205.1 Ascaphus truei | reverse complement strand
TTTTTTTTTACAGTAAGGGCAGTTAATATGTGGAATGCATTACCAATAGAGACTGTTATGGCAGTTACAATAGATTTGTTAAAAAAAAAGGTTGGACATCTTTTTAGAAAGGAAAGGTATACAGGGATATACCAAATAAGTCAACATGGGAAGGATGTTGATCCATGGATTAATCCGATTGCCAATTCTTGGAGTCAGGAAGGAATTTATTTTCCCCTAATCAGATATCATTGGATGACATGTCACTGAGGTTTTTTTGTTTGCTTTCCCCTGGATCAATAAGTAAGTATAGATATAGGATTAAGTATTGGTTGTCTAAATTAAGCATACTGTAGGTTGAACTTGATGGATGCATGTCTTTTTTCAACCTCATCTTCTATGTAACTATGTAACTATGTATACATGTATAAGGTTTGTAAGATTTCCAATCATATTATTATTATATTGTTATGTTGTGCTCTTCCATCTTCTTCTGTATCTTCTTCCATCTTTCTTCATTTTCTTCTTCTTTATCTTCATCTTTAACACCCTCGTAATCCAATTGGAGGTGGCAATCCTTCCTCCTAAGCATCTTGCCATCAAATTAGGCTGTACAGGCTTTTAAAGGTCTTTGACGTCACATTTCAGTGCAAATGGTTCACACGCCATCTGATTGGCTGTGAAAACCATGTGACATTATTTTTATTAAGTGACATCATGTACTGGGATTGAAGCCAGCCAATCAGAATGGCTGTGCTTCCTTCCCCTTTAACAGGATGTCACTATATCCAAGAAGGCCGTCGACACATGGTTTTTCAGCCAATAAGATTGGGGATATCGTATAGAAGATAAAGATGGAAGAACATACAGAAGAAGATAGAAGAGCACAAAATGAATTACAATTTTACAATTTACAGATGAAGAAAAAGAAAGAAGAAAAGGACTTATGATTTTTTTTAACTTTGTTTTTTTTAACCATACCTTTTATCCTTTGCTGTTTGGGATCGTGGATTGGTTCAAGAGTATGCAGAGACCACAGGAATCAGAGGGTGAAGGCATCTAAAGGTAAGTTAAAAAATTGAATGTGTGTTATTTTTATTTTATAGGTTTTTTCACTGTATTTTTAATTGTTTATTTATATGTTCATTGGATGTTTGCATTTAAATTGTGGTTTATTTTTGGAGTTTTGAATTTGAAGGATGGATTTTTTTTGGAGATTTATTTTATTTATTGAGGGTTTTGGTTTGGTGTTGGAATAGTTAATTATGGTGTTGATTTGGTATTTGATTAATTTATTGGTGGTAATTTTGTTGTGTTTACTTGTTTTTTATGTTGATTTGGTAAAAAAAAAATTTAATTGGTTCACCATTGACTGGCATAATGTTAAATCATATCCATATTATATGGGCATGATTTACCCACTGTGCCAATCAATTTGTTTATTGCCAATTATTATGTGTTGATTTTTATATGTAATGTGTTGTATTTTGGGCCTGTTTAGTTTTAGCTTCACCATTTATTGCTATAGTGTTAAATCATGCCCATATTATATGGGCATGATGTACCCACTGTACCAATGAATTGGTGGAGGGTGGGGGTAGTGGGTCTGGGGTGGGTTGTTAGGCTTTCCGGGTAGGTAGCGGGGCAGGGTGGGTTAACCCCTTAATTACTATAGTGGTTATTAACAGCTAAAATGATTAAGGGGTTAGGGGCCATTAGATAGTTGCAGATGATGAGCGGCACAGCTATGTATTCTTTCTGGCAACAGAGGACATGGACCTGCAGGAGTCTGATGAGGACGTCCTTCATATTGCCTGGGGTAAGTAGAACGGTTTTAATTTACTTTATTTATGCTGGCTGGCTAAAGTTGTGTTTAATAATGGAGAAATAATTTATTATCCATTTCTGAAAAATAGTTATTTTGCCCATTTCTTTACTGTATGTGTTCAGTGGGGGTGGGAAGGGAGGAGTATTTTTTGAAATGTAGGTCATGTTTTTATTTTTTAAATACTGGAATGGTACTGCAGGCCTGAGAACCCACAGGCACCTGTGGGGAGAAACCGGAGACCCCTATGGGACTCCGCAGGCCCCCAGACACCATGGGAACCACCCGGAGTACACCGTGGGGATGACCCATGGCCCGCAGACAACCACGGGGACCACCCATGGACCCCTTGGGGCCCACAGACACCCACGTGAACAACTTGGAGGCCCACGGAGCAAAGCGAGGACCACCCGAGGGCCCACAGACACCCATGGAAACCCCCCGGGGTGCACTGTGGGGCCTGCAGACACCCGTGGGTTCCACCCGGGGACTGCTGCCAGCCTGTGGTATTAATCTTGTGTGTAAAAAAATTAAATATAGTTTTATGTGGGGTTACTGGGGGTTGGTTGTGTTTTGGAGGTTATTACATATTTTAATTTAAATTGTATTACTAGTGTAATATAGTAGGGGGTCTCCGGAGCATAACCTTGTTGATTTAAGGTCTGGGGACCCTGTGCTTCCCAAGGTACAGGCCCCGGTATGGGGTGCCGGTATCTCCTAAGAAAGTTAATATTCCGCGTCACTTGACCGGGACATTTCAATGCATAGGATATACTGGTACCCTATAATGGGGCTTGTATCTCGGGAAGCAGGGTGTCCTGGACCTGAAACCAACACGATTCTGCTCCAGAGACCCCATGCCCATCTACACTAGTAATAAAATTTAAAAATATTTTTTTTTGGCGAGATTTGCACAGAGATAGAGGCTGCTCTCTCTCTCTCTCTCTCTCTGCAGCACATAGAACTCGCTGGTTAAACCCTTTTCGGAGGACAGATCATCTCACTGCCAGCTACATGCCAGTTTTGCAAATGTTGCTATCACTGGTATTCGTGGCTTTCTGCATACTGTGATAGCACCGCTGCAAAATATGGCGATTTAAAAACCCTTGCGATTTATTCTATTGGACTTTACTGCATGAGGCCCTTAGTGTCATAAGCAAAGATAGAGATTGTTCTCTCTATTCCAACCTCAAGGGAATTAATAATATGTTAAAAGCAAGGTTCCCAGTACCGATCCTTGAAGTACTCAAAACTCACAAATGTAGCCCAACCTTAAACAAAATCAATTTATTACAGCTCTCTGTTGTCTATCATTCAACCAGTTTTCAATCCAGGAGTAAATCTAAGTGTATGGCATAAACTGCATTACCCTGATCTAAACTCCTACTTACCTCCTAAAAGAAACTAATAAAGTTAGTTTGGCATGACCTTCCTTCATAAATCCATGCTGACTATTACTAATAATTTTGTTATCCATGAAATCGGTATTCCTGAATATTATCCCATACTAAACCTTCAAGTACCTTCCCCACTATTGATGTCAGGCTTAAAGGTCTTTAATTCCCCAGTTTTGATCTACTGTAGCACCTTTTTTTAATGCACAAAAAAAGACAGGACTCAGGGAAGTATTCCGGTTGAGGATGAGATATAAAGTAACTCCCAGTGATAGAACAAAGTGTGCAATTAAAACATACTATAAAAATACACTGTAAAAATTATTATAAAAGTAAACTGGTGACCAATAATATAAATTAGATAGTAAAAAATACAAAGTGATTCCACTCAACCTTCAAATAAGGAAAAGTCTTCTTGTTCCTTGGTGATCAGTGGGCGAATGGGATGAGGGAGCGGGATCACATATGTAGACAAAGAGAAAAAAGCAATTCCTGAGGAAGCTATTGAAGATAGCGAAACGCGTAGAATCGAGGCAACAGCGGAGCGAAATTGAGGTGGACCGACGCCGAGTCTGGAGTGGTGTTTCCTGCGGCCGCATTTGGATATACCGCCTGTAAAGCGCTTCCTGGTTCCACCAATCACCAAGCGGTGAGGACGTCTTTGCTCCATCTGATAACTCTTACATGCTGATTTTAACTTGTGAATTTGTAAGTGCGCACTTGTGAAGTGCTTCTTTATTAAAGTACCTTATACTTGTAAGCATGCTGTAAAATGGTTGCAGTCATCTCTCCTGCTGACAGTAAGGCCTGGTAAGTTATGGGCATGCCAGCAGTAATCATGGAGGTTTGCCCTCACACCCTGGTGAGGTGCCCTATGTATGGATGGGAGTGGTCACAGGTTCTGACTCCATGGTTAGTGATGTCAGAGTTGTGCCAGCCCCCAAAGGATACATAAGGCACAGCACTGTATCAAAAGTTAGGTTCTGTAGGAGTTGCCAAAGGAGTAGTTTGCAATATGTTATAGAAGCTGATTAATGAGACTGTGACCAGGGACCTGGCACAGAATAAGATATCCCTGCGGGGATAGGGAATCCCTAATTCAGGAGGACATTACCTTTCAAAGGGAAGTGCGGTGAACGATGGAGGGCTGATTACACCCCATTGTGGAGGGCAGCATGGCCCACCGTACAATAAAGATGTTCCTGAGTATCAACAATCTCGTGTGCAAGTGTGGAGTTATTGCACAGAGATGGGCACCACGGAGGAGTTCCTCACCAGGACCATCCCCATGCGGACGCAGGGACCCTGATGAGGTGGAGGCGCTGCACTGGATATAGGTAGGACTCTGCCCACTACCTCAGCTGCCTGTCTGGACGGGTCATCCACATACGCCATCATGCGGGAGACTCAGGAGTCCTGTAGCCAACAGGTGCACCACCAGACACAATCACACTGTAATGGGGACTGGTTAGACCACAGGGGCCAATATGAGATTGGGTGGGTCAGGCCGGTCCAGAAAACCCGTTACATTTGGAGGCGCTGCTGAGATGCCAGACCTGTCAACAGGACAGGCTTTTAGCTAGGTCACTTGGAAACAGGGAGAAGTGTCTGCTGCCACTTTGTGCTGCGTTGGGACGGTGCCTAGGGGTAGTCAGGGGGCTGATGGTTCTGTCAGTTCGCAGGGATGACCTAGGGGCCGGAAAGGAGTGAGGGGTTTGGAGCCGGGCTATAGCTGACCGAGTCACCTTGAGGTGGTGCTAGTTGGTAGGATGCCAGAAGGGATAGCCTGTTAAAGTGGTCAGGAATCCTGGAGAGGGTCTGCGCTAGGCTAACCAAGACAGGTAGACGCCCCAGTGCTGCATGTAAGCCCCAGAGTACTCTAGCCCATTCCAGATCACTTACCAAAGGGAGCACAGACTGGGAGGAAGGAGATGCAGCAGACACTGAGAGAGTGAGCCTAGCCTGAGGTAGTGCAACATGAGTCCAGCCTACATTAGGTACACAAGGTGGTGCATCAGGGCAAATCTTTATTGTACCGGTGTGATGGCTGCCCCGCAGAACGGAGCCCCATGTACGATAACTGTTACGAGAGGATGTCGACCCCAAGAATGGAGGATCCGCGCGGTGCGGATAGTCCAAAATGGCGACCGGAGGCTGATGGGGAAAGCACACGTGGCGTGCGTCCCACTGAAGAGCAAGCTGTTGCAGACATGTCCTTTACAAGCCTGCTCTGGAGTGGAGCGAAAGCTGTGGCCGCACTGTTTTGGTCCTGCCTAGGACACCGAGGCGCCCCCCTGGAGAACTGTGTTGAGGACATTGTTGTAACAGGAGAAGAACACAGTGAGAGTGAATGTCAGTTGACTTGCAAACAGATGAACGCTACCTCATTCATAGATCGGACTGAAAGTGCTACCCAAAATGGCGGCTCCCGCTTCCCTAGGAGACCACGTGGGACAGTTGCAGAAAATTCCACCAGGGGGAGTGGCTTTCAGCTATGGCCTGTGGGTATGCATCCGTTGGGCCCAGGGACTGATGTACGGACGGCGCAACTACCTGAAGTAGTTCCGGCCGCGGAGGTAGCGTGCAAAAAGGAGGGATATTTTGCACGCAAGGCAGCTGCAAGGAAAAGGCTGGAATTGGCGGCAAAAGAAGAACGCCACCCTGTTGGGGACAAGGGCACGAAAACTCTGACCGCGCCCGCTAGGACTGAGAAGGGCGCGGCCTTAATTAAGGGGCATCATATTCCCTTGTGGGACCCGCCCATAATTACTACCATTGGGGGCGGATTTCAACTGTGTCAGAGCAAGGAGGAGCCGAACCAGGGAGTGGCTGGTCCTGCAACTTCTGCTAGTCATTCACGAGGAACCAGCTCCAAGGACAGACCTGTGCAAAGAGTGGCTCCCACTAAAAACATGGCCTGCTCCTCGACTGTGACCACAATGGTATCCACACAGCCCTACGCGGTGCCAGGCGGGGTACTGGTGGTCAGGGTGGCCAACACTGAGACTGTGGTGGGGCTCTTCTTACAATGCAGACTGCCCGGAGGCACTGTGGGCACGGCATCGCGCTGTCCACAATGTGGGACTCAATATCTTTGGCCGATGCCTACTTTCGTGCCAATACAATTCAACGACCCCCCGAGGGATACAGCTAGGCTGTCCGCCGAGTCCCCTGGTGCACTGTGGCTTAGCAGTGCAGGTCCTGGAGAACGGGGATCGGAGCTGATCCAATCGGCTGGGTCTGGAGAGAAAGGAACGGTCGGTCGATACACCGACCGGGAAGGTAGAAGATGGTCGCCCCGATCAGTGACCCCTAAGCCGGGGAAAGGAGACTCCTCCGACGAGGATCTCCGCGAACTATCGGAGATCAAGGCGGCCTCCGTTAAGGAGAAAGGGAGAGCGACACCCCTCGCCGTGAGTAGCGGTAGGGAGAGTCGGGCGTCACCCGCAGATCGGCGAGTCGAGAGGCGGAGTCCTTCCATTCCAGGGACCGGCGGATCCGGCGGCAACGGGCGAGACACGCCTACCACCCTGCGGAGTGGTAAGAACAGCCCTTGTACTTACCTAGCTCCGGTCGCAGGTGTTGCAGAGGAGAGGCTGTGCCCGGCCCGGGCAGCAAGTGCGGAGGCGGCGGAAGAACTTCCGGATGTCATAGTGGAGGAAGAGATCCCGCATGGGGGTCCCACCCAAGATGGCGGCACATCCGGATCCGGTGAGGACGTCACTTCCGGCA
Source organism: Ascaphus truei (assembly GCA_036426205.1). NCBI lineage: Eukaryota > Metazoa > Chordata > Amphibia > Anura > Ascaphidae > Ascaphus > Ascaphus truei. The sequence goes on along the minus strand of WSYH01015520.1, from coordinate 7,223 downwards.
GATGCAGCGGAGCGGCCGGAAGAGGAGAATCAATGCTTCGGCGATCGGGTGGGTGTTCCCGATCACCACAAAGGACACGGAGCTGGCAGGCCGAGCAGCAGACTGCGGAGGGTGAGATCTCATCTATCGAACAGTCAACTGACAGCCGGGAACGGGTCGTAACCCCGTGGCGGCCGATCGCTTGCCCCTATGCCCAACCCCACGCCCTAGATAAAGCCTTTGCCCCAGCCACTTGTCCCCGGGGGTCCCCGCCTAGTTTGGAGGTGGTGGAGGTGTCCTTGGGGGTGGAGGAGGAACGGACTGGGGAGAGACTGAGCAGTTGCGCGTCGGAGGGTATTTCCAGGGGTGGAGGGCAACTTGGTAAAGCAGCGGTGGACCGGTGGGTGCCTAACGTACCCGAGAAATCAGAGGGAAAGGCACCGGGGTCATCTCGTTGGTCTAAACTGCGCTCTGAACGGACATCGGGGGTATTTTCATGGGGGGATGCGGAGGAAGGTGACTCCATGGATTCAGATAGATTCAAAGAAACACGGTGGTGGGCTCCCTTATTTGAGGGCTATGTGGCTTGGATGGATCGTACGCGATTCCTCATCCGAAGGGAGGACGTGGTAGATTATTGGTGGGCCGTAGGAGAATTCACACCTGTGCAGAGGGATAGGGAACTAAAAGAGAGGTGGTTCAAGATCGAGCGCACGGAAATAGAGCCAATGGGACCTGATATCATCTCAGACCCAGTAGACCCTGATGAACACCTATCATGGGTGCTGCCTGGACGAGCAGGAAATGCTGAGCTGACCAGAATAAGCAGGGCTGAGAGGGCCATTGTCACCAAGTACAAGGCGTCCCACGGGTTGGAGTACCCGTATGTCCCAGAACCCCTTATGGAGGAGATTGAAGAGAATAGGGATAGTTGGCTACGGGAAACTATCGAGATGTACATGATAAATAAGGGGGGTGCAATCACTGGGCGCAAGGCTGAGGATAGGATAGCTCACCTGATGAGGGTTTGGAGTATTGGGCGGAATATTCATAAACACAGGGTGACCTATAGACCTGAGAGGGGATTGCCGCGCCACTATCATGTTACTGTTCTGGACATGGGTGGTCGGGAGGTCAAAAAGCCTGACCCTAGTCACTATTTTTAGGTGGTACTAGACCTATTGTTGTGCAAGTTTGCGGCTGCTGGACGGGGCGGGCTTGGCGCAATGGGATGTCAATTATGTAAAATGTTATATGTTCACTAATGATGTGTGTGTTCCATTTTACAGTGCTTCCTGGAGAAAGGTACTTCAAATTTAGGTCCCAGCCGGGGACGGTGGGATTCACCAGGGGGAGAATGTAACCAAGCTGTAAAATGGTTGCAGTCATCTCTCCTGCTGACAGTAAGGCCTGGTACGTTATGGGCATGCCAGCAGTAATCATGGAGGTTTGCCCTCACACCCTGGTGAGGTGCCCTATGTATGGATGGGAGTGGTCACAGGTTCTGACTCCAGGGTTAGTGATGTCAGAGTTGTGCCAGCCCCCAAAGGATACATAAGGCACAGTACTGTGTCAAAATTTAGGTTCTGTAGGAGTTGCCAAAGGAGTAGTTTGCAATATGTTATAGGAGCTGATTAATGAGACTGTGACCAGGGACCTGGCACAGAATAAGATATCCCTGAGGGGATAGGGAATCCCTAATTCAGGAGGACATTACCTTTCAAAGGGAAGTGCGGTGAACGATGGAGGGCTGATTACACCCCATTGTGGAGGGCAGCATGGCCCACCGTACAATAAAGATGTTCCTGAGTATCAACAATCTCGTGTGCAAGTGTGGAGTTATTGCACAGAGATGGGCACAACGGAGGAGTTCCTCACCAGGACCATCCCCATGCGGACGCAGGGACCCTGATGAGGTGGAGGTGCTGCACTGGATAAAGGTAGGACTCTGCCCACTACCTAAGCTGCCTGTCTGGACGGGTCATCCCCATACGCCATCATGCGGGAGACTCAGGAGTCCTGTAGCCAACAGGTGCACCACCAGACACAATCACACTGTAATGGGGACTGGTTAGACCACAGGGGCCAATATGAGATTGGGTGGGTCAGGCCGGTCCAGAAAACCCGTTACATACTGTATACTGTCTATGCTATGGTGTTTCTCCGCCTTCGGTCCTAGTATACCCACATCCATCTCCTGCACCCAGAAGGTTCACTACGCGGAGTCTCTGTTTCAAAACACCATTGAATGTGACACGCTTGTTTGACTCACACGTATGTGAGAATAAGGTCTACAGACTTTTTGTCTACACTTTCCATCATTTTCACTACTGTGCTGTACTATTTGCTTCTTTCTCTTTGTTTACATATGTGATCCCGTTCCCTCATCCCATTCACCCTTTTTTAAATCCAGGCATCATGTCTGTTTTACGCCAATCTTGTGGTACTGAGCCTTTGGAAATGGAGTCCTTGAATATTACATTTAATGGTTTGGTTATTACGGAACATAACTCTTTAAGAACTCTTGGATGTACACCATAAGCGCCTGGTGCCTTATTTACTTTGATTGGTCCAAACTGGTAATGGTATTGGGGCAGGTACCTAGGCAGAGACAGGTTCTAAGGTCGGGGCAGGTACTTTATTAGATGCAGGTAGTTGGGATATAGGTTTATCTTGGTTTCAGAGTTGATTGGTCTGTACTGGAAATGGTATTTGGGCAGACACTCACATTGGAGCAGGTACTCAGCTGGAGGAAGAGTGGGGGAACCGGTTTGGGAAGGTCTATCATTCAATCTCTTGGTCCAGACTATTCTCTTTCTCCTTCGAAAGCTGTCATGATCAAACATACCCATCCATGATGTGTGCAGTGCCCAGAATCCACCCCTGTTGCCAGGATGCAGAGGTGTTATAATAAAGCAATCATTCATGCTTAAGTGGTGTCTAATAGAATTCCTCAACCATTCTTGGTTTGGTGATTCTCTGTAGAATTTGTACTTATCAACGATATACTCATAGATCCCATCTAGAGTTGCTCTCTTATCTGCCCTGACTACGATATACTCATAGATCCCATCTAGATTTGCTCTCTTATCTGCCCTGACTTGAATTGCACAATATATGATATAGGCATAACTGCAAGATGGTCTTGTGTGGCATGGAGGAAGAGCCATATCCCATGCCATGCACAGTAACAAAAAAAGTTATGACACAGATTCCATAAATGCATAGTGTTTTTTAATAAAGTGTGAAACTGAAGCAGTAGATATGTACAGCACTGTCCAAGGTCATTAAACAAATACACACCTGCACATGTATCTTCTCCTAAGACACCTGCACGCACTGAGTTGTACCATTCACAGTATCATAGGTAAAGCTATTCAGTGTGCCACCTGCTGGACACGTACTGAACTGCAGAAACACAAGGTCCATGCGGCTCACTGCGGTGAGGAGCACAGTGAGGTTGCACATGAGGTGCACACTATTCAGGGCTAATTACACATAAATCATGGTCCATCTGTATTTACATGAATCTCTTCCACATACAGATGCAACGGCCGTTATTTTAAGGAATTTCGAAATGGAATTCCGAGATATGCCCAAGATCCCCTGCTGTGTTACTCCGGCGGGCCATTAGTCTGCAACTGACCATCTCGCGACGCAACGCAGGATGTACACAGATATTCCTTAAAATAACGTCCGCAGCATCTGTAACAATGTTAGATGTAAGAAACTTATTTCTATTCCACATAGCACGTTCCTACAAGCCCAAAGAAACTTAACTGAAACACGTCACACGATCAGACTCGTCTAAGAGTAGGAAGTGCAGAAAGGAACAGGAGAAAGTAACTTCTAGAGTATTGAGGGTATTAGTTTGATGAGTTAGATAACTTAAACAGTTGGGAGTGTTGTCCTTGTAATCCTTACGCAGTTTTATACAAGTGTTACTTGCATTGCAGAACTATGTGCTGTTGCTGAGTGCTACTTATGCTGCCACTTCTTCTTGCACTCCATCCTGATCATCTCACTACACCTCTTTTCACCAACATATCTCTTTCCCAACCCTTATTCTTTGCTGCCACCAGTGTTATTCAGCATCACTGCCCTCCCCATGAACATTTTGTAACTTAATAACATGCATATTGGTTAATAATAAATCTTTATTACAGTATATTATAGCCCATATTTGCCCAGCTGCACTACTGGAAAGGAAAGGGTGCACATAATGTAATATTATTATGGACACAAAGTGCCTTATCTGATATGCTGTGAAGCTGCTTCTCTGTGTTAGTGCTCCATTCATTTACAAAGGGCGGCACTGACACAGACAAACAGCCTCACAGCATATTGTGAGAAATATGTCAGTGTTTCCCAATGACATGTTCCCTGGTGTTCAGCTCAGGCCTGAGCAGGATAGTGTAACACTTGGGAATGAATATACAGCCCAGAAGTCCTGCACTGGAAGCCAGGATAGCGAATATCTCCACAGCCACCGTGTTTCTGCCCTTGGTGCTCAGGTACGCTGGGAGGAAGGAGATCCAAACACTGCAGAACACCAGCATGCTGAAAGTGATCAGCTGGGCCTCATTGAAACTGGCAGGTAACTTCCTAACTAGGAAAGCAACGATGAAACTTAACACGGACAAGAATCCCATGTAACCAATCACAATGTAGAATGCAGCGACAGACCCTTCGTTACATTGTAATATCATCTTCCCAGTGTCAGATTGTGTGTCATAGTCTGGGAATGGGGGAGAGTGAACCAGCCACACCATGCATATCACAACCTCCCCCAGTGAGCAGAGAAGGACCAGGCAGCTGGATACTCTGCTCCCCACCCATTTCTTTATCCTGCTGCCAGGCTTTGTGGCATTGAAGGCGATGACAACAGTGACGGATTTTGCCAGAACAGAAGAGACTGACACTGTAAAAATAATCCCAAAGGCAGCTTGTCTGAGCAGGCAGGTCACCTTCACAGGACGTCCGATGAATAACAAGGAGCAGAGGAAGGACAACATGAGAGAGAGGAGGAGGATGTAGCTGAGGTTTCGGTTATTGGCTTTAACTAGAGGTGTCTTATGATTTTTTATGAAGATTCCCAGCACTGAAGAAGTGATTATGCAGAATATAATGGAAAGAGAAGATAAAGAACCTCCTAGGGGATCCTCATGTGAAAGAAACTCTATAGTTCTTTGGATGCACATGTCTCTCTTCTCATTGGACCACTGATCTTCAGGACACGTCACACAATTTTCAGCATCTGCAGAAATTCAACATTAATATTTTTATACAGCAAACTGTGTACACAATGCTTTGCTGTAAAATAATATACACAATACACTAAGGTCACCTTTACCTGTAATTTCACCCACAACTCCCCCAAAATATTGTTTTAAAGAAGGCTACTACAGCCAGCAAAGTTGGTTCATGTTTCCCTATGGCTTCCAATGTCTCTTGAGTAACTAGCTGCACTGCAGCTTTTGCCATTTACTTCCTCCTGATATTACAAAGCTTTTCCTAATCATAAATCCTCTAAATAAATAAAGAAAACTATTTGTTTTAATTCAGTCACTGATATAATGAAAAATATTCAGAGGTGTTCCCTTTAACTACACGTAATGTACTCTATCCAAGGAGCTTCGTTATAGAACGACATGGGATATAACCTGATGTTATTTAGAGGAGAGAGGGAGAGAGCAAGACTCTTCTTTGCTATATATTTAAATGACTATCTGTTTCCTCTCCAGCAAACCTACACTATATTGCATGGGAATAGTGTCCCCTTTAGGTAAGAGATAAACGGTACTTAAAAAGAGTAAATTTTTCTTTAAAGATGACGTGAGACCGTGCTAAATTCACATGACATTAAGCCTATGCTAATGAGTTAAATGGCTGTTATTTTTGCATACAATTAGCTTTTTGGTTATTTATTTATTTATAAAATATTTTACCAGGAAGTAATACATTGAGAGTTACCTCTCGTTCTCAAGTATGTCCTGGACATAGTTAATGTAGCCTTGGTTAATTTTGGGGTTATAGGTCTGCCTACTCCTGGCAGTAATACTTAGTAAGGGTAAGTTGCCAGGAGTAAATATGGGGTTTCCCCACTCACTGCAGATCAGTAGTGCAGAGAAGGCAGTGCAGTCAGGCCTGTGTCCAATAAGGGACAGCGGCGGGGTCTTGCTAGATCTGTCTTAGTGAACTGCATTTCCTGTTGTTAGTGAGTTGCTCCTACCCTGAGAGGAGCTCAGTCACCAATCCCAGTTGTGCAGGGCTCTGCCAATCTGTGGGCCCTCCCTTAGGGGAGAGGTGGGTAGACTGTTCCCACTACTCTGATAGGGGGTAGTGGAAGAGCTAAGCGTGCTTCCAGGGCCCTGGCTGGGAGTGTATGACCAGGTCCGTCCTGCAGGAGAACTCCTGTGTTACTGTGTTCCTGTGTTCCTGTGTTACTGTGTTCCTGTGTTACTGTATATGGCTGCACCAGTGTATGCTGTTGGTGCAATAAAGTGTTCCTGATTATAAAGAAGCGGTTTTGAGACTGGAATCTCTCATCCCTGAGTGGGGCGTTCTATTCCAGGGATTCCACCCTATATCCTGGGGCCTGCAATAGATGGAGGCGCTGTCAGAGTGAGTACATACTGGGTATGTCCCCAGAAGCCTGTCCTGAGATTCCCCATAATACCATCAAGCGGGAGAATCAGGAGTCCTGTAAGCCAGCAGGTGTTCCAGTTTTGGGGTGCACGGTAAGAGAAGGAGGAGCGGCCGGATACTTTATTGAGCCTTGGGACCATGAACAGTCTTTTGGAGTCTGATCTCAGATGATAAGTGCTGCATGTGGTTATGCATTAACATCAGAGAATATAAAATCCATTAATGATTAATGATTACTATAACATCCCGTTATTATCACTGAGTTAATGGAGGTTTTTGAATCCGGATCCATGTTTTTTTAGTACCTCTCACCTGTCTCACCTACAGATGTAGCCCGACCTAATCTTCCCGCTGACAAAGAACTGACGCGGAACTTACCGCGGCATCCCCTGGCAGTGGGACATCTCTCCATGGGAGAAGTCAATCTAAAGAACAGACACCCACAGGCTGCCATGACACATTGTTCGGGTCTTTATCAGCACAGCCCTTGAACATTTTTTGTATGGTTTATTTTTCTTACATTTGCTACTAATACTATGTAGATTAGTTCTGCATAGCTCTCCAAAGCTTATATTCAAAATATATTATACTGTCAA
>WSYH01015519.1:0-14153 GCA_036426205.1 Ascaphus truei | reverse complement strand
ACGTTAAGTGGCGTGGGAATCTACAGTTCTAGGGCACCCAGAAATAAAATTCTTTTGCCCCTAGTCCTAGACCTCCCCCCACTCGACCACCACCGGGTCCCCGTATCCTGGACCCTCGAGAAAGGTCGTGCCGAGAGAGCTGGCCGCGCCATAGGTTCCAATGGCGGCGGCAGAAACAGCTCAGGAATTCGACTAAGTGTGAAAAGCCAAAAACCATGAATCCATAACTCCGGTTCCGGAGGGTCCTGAGGGCCAGGGTTTGGGGTACTGGCGCCGGTTTGCCATTGAAAGTCTATGGCGCGGAGCCCGTTGTTTTCAATGGGGATTTAGTGACAAACCGTGATTTAATTTACAGCGGAGTTTTTTTGTATTAAAATAGGAAACGGTTTTTAAGGTGTATTTGTGCAACTCCGGTTCCGAAGGTCGTAGCGAGCTGAAACTCGGACCAAATGGTGTCCCAGTTCCGGCATTAAGATCTGGGTTAGTTTTGGACCCCTAGGCCCAACGGAACCGGTATTTTAATATGTTTGTATTTTCCTATACACTGTATCCCAAGGCAGGGATTAAACCCAGAGGAAATTCCTTTGCATACAAGGAAGCATATGGTCAGAGAGGCGACCCAAGCTAAGACTTAAGTTGTTCAAAGGATTTTGTCACCCCACTTGTACCTGAGGGCGGAGACGACTCAAACCAGAGCAGTCCATGAGTGCCACATTTTACACCTTCCAACAAAGTATCCTGCCAGAAACACTATTTGGTAGACTGGCTGGCATTCCTGATGTAAATGTGGGGCTACAGAAATGAGACCCCAGGGCCTAGTGCGCATGAGCTAACAAGCAGGGGGGCATGGATTAAAATGTGTTCCCACGTTAAAGATTGGATACAGATAATTGTTGTCCAATCACCTGCACTTAATGTTAAGGATAGGATCACACAAAGACATATAAACTGTGGTCAACCCTATACCTTTGTATTCTATACCATCTTAATTGTTACCGATTGCTGGAGAATTGCTACATGATATTTCTCATTCCCACCCCCCAAGTAAGTGCTGCTTCTTTCCTGTTACTGTACTATTTTGCTGTTTTCACCTATTTAAGGAATAAATATTCTTTATTATATCTAAGCCTCGTTCAGTTCAACCCAGTTATTTGGGTTGATTATTATGGCCTGTCCACAAGCTCCCGTCACAGGCTTATAATAAAAACTGGTGCAGCGGCGGGATTGAACTGGACCTGTATTACAGTGACTGCAGAATACTGTAATATAATGGGAACTCGATGTTAATGCGAGTTCCGGGACTAAAGATATTGAACACGTTGTACTGTAATACAAGTTGTAACACCACCTCACTGCTGCGACCCGAACCATGAGTGAAGAGGAAGGCTCATACTACCTGAGGACTAGAGCTCAGCTGAAAGACAAGTGCCAGTGACTATGGACTGAATATGAGAACCAGGAGGTCGCAGACATGATAACAGCAATCACGGATTATGAAGCCCGGCTTGCAGAGCCTCAGGATACGGCTCAGCTTGCCCTTGTACAGCCGCCCGGAGATCAGGGAAGGAACCCAGTGCCGGGGCGGAAGATCCCGGGGAGGGGACAAGTGCACCTCCCGGGACCAGTGCAACAGGAGGGGCACTGGTGTTGCTGTGCTACCAGTCCGTTTACCCCTGAAATGTTGGCACTGATTACTGCGTGGGGCGACAGAGGGACACTGGAGTAGCGGCTACAGTTTTCTCTATGGCAGTGAACAGACCCGCTTATTGCCCCCCGGTCCAACCCCGCAAAGATGAACTCCAACTGGACAAACACAGTCTCACCAAGTACGTGGAAGGCACTCATCAGATTGACAGTTCTTAAAGAACTTTGAAACACAGTGCCGGTGGTACAAGGTGCTTCCCCAGCATAGGGTTGTACGCTTGGACCCCTTACTGTCCGGCTTGGCTAAGCGACGATGATGGCGCTTCCAGAGGAGTATGCTGATGATTATGACCACCTGAAAGAACTATGGCTATTTCAGCATGGTTTTACCCTGAAACTTACCGGGTAAATTCTGGCTGGAGGAGAGGCAGCCTCTGGACCCACGTCACCTATGTTACCCGTATGGCTTTAACGGGATCCGCTGGGTGGAGGGGCTATGAGGCCAGGACTACCATGCCTGCTGACCTCATCTTTCAGGAGCAGCTCATGCAGCAGTGCCCGCTGGCGGTGAGGGCTGGGTGTATGACAAAAAGCCCAAGACTTACACGGGAGGCGACGAGGCTAGCAATGATTATGTGGCGCAGCCGATCCCTGATGCCCACCAAGGCACCAGCCAAAGCGGCGGCGGCAGCGCCGCGCCGCGCAAGAAATCTGCTAATACCCCCAATGGACTCAGAGACCGCCTGCGGGCAGCAGTCCACAGAAGGCGGGGAGCTCTGGCACGAGCGCCGGTTGCTACAACTGTAACAGCACTGGTCACCTCAGACCAACTGCCCGAACCCCTGCTTCCCGCGACCCCATCAGGGGCAACGCACCCAGCTGCGAAGCCGGTGACCGCGCGTGCGGGTGGCATCCATCAAAGAACCCGGATCGGTCATGGAAAACTCGCAGCGAGACGTCCCATGTCACCCCTTATCCCGGTTTCATCGGTGCCTACAGCCATGAGCGGAGGACATCTCAGCGCGCGACCTGCAGCAGGACTATGGCCGGACAGACATCTCACCCCGGTCACAGTCGGTGACCGGCAAACCTGTGGCTTGCTGGTTCAGGAGCTGCAGTGACCCTGGTCCGACTGATATGGTCCGGCCAGAGGAATTGCTCCCAGGCCTCTGGGATGTAGATCACTGTGGCCGACGGAGAGCCACGTTTCCGGCAAGTGGCTAGAATCTTTTTTGGGTTGGGGAGGGCAAGGGTGTGCGGGATGTGGGGTTTTACCCGGTTTGGATGCCGATGTCTTCTTGGCAACGATCTGGGACTGATGACCTGCACCTACGACCGGGTGCCCAAGACCGCTGCAGTGCAGCGGTTACGCGGAGCCAGACGCGGCAATGGGCGCGGCGCCAGTCCCCCAGCCTTGGGACCAACGTTAGCGAGGGCGCAGAGGAGACGGGGGAGGGGGTAAGCCAGATCAGTTGCAACCACAGACTGATTCTAGACTTTGGTATTGGAGTCGTACTGAGCCAGGTGGGGGACGACAGCAGAAGCATCCTGTGGTGTATCTCAGTCGCAAACTGCTCCCCAGGGAGGTGGCCTATGCCACCATTGAGAAGGAGTGCTTGGCCATTGTGTGGGCACTCAAAAAGCTCCAGCCCTATATATATGGAAGGGCTTTCACGGTCATCACAGACCCACAACCCCCTGAGTTGGCTGCAGAGGTGTCGGGGAAAATGCCAAGTTGCTGGAGTGGAGCTTAGCTTTACAAGAATTTGAATTTACCATTCACAGAAAAGGAGCAGTGAAAACAGCAATGCTGATGGACATTCACGCCAGGACTATCCTTCTGAGACTGAATCATTAATGGTGCCAGCAGTGCCCCACCCACCGTTAGGGCCAGTGAGCCACAGGTCACACATTAAGAAGGGAGGTGTAGATGGAGAAAGAGGGTGGCCCGGTATTAAAGGGATTGCACCCCATTTCATCCCCTGACCTCACCAGGGAGACAAGGGGTTAACTGGGCTGCGGTCCAGAAATGTGATTTAAACCCTTGTTATAACATGAAAATGTATATTCCCCTGTTCCATGCTTTATTGTATATATCTGGTTATATCGGTGTCTGCATCACACATACTGGGATCCATCCGGGAGTGCAAGGGTTAATAGTTCTTTAGTGATTATAGCCCTTTGTGTAATTTTCCCTGCCGTCTTTTCAGGCACCATTTTGCAGATCCCATAGGCCGCCATTGCATTTCAATGCGGATCTGCTGTTTTAGACCTGTTTCCCTCAAAGACCACAGGATCGTCCGAGAGGGAGGGCGGCGGTTTCCCATTGTAAGTCAATGGGCTCAATTGACTTCAATGGTGATTCCTCGACGGCGCTTTCCAGGAACGAGTTGGCTGCCGTCGAAACCGCAAAACCTCAAAGCGGATACTTTTTCTGCAAAAGAGCTTTGATCACTGTTAGTCAAGTTCAACGTTAGTGGCGTGGGAATCTACAGTTCTAGGGCACCCAGAAATAAAATTCTTTTTGCCCCTAGTCCCTAGACCTCCCCCCACTCGACCACCACCGGGTCCGCCGTATCCTGACCCCCGAGAAAGGGTCGGTGCCGAGAGAGGCTGGCCGCGCCATATGTTTCCAATGGCGGCGGCAGAAACAGCTCAGGAATTCGACTGTGTGAAAAGCCAAAAAAACATGATCCATACTTCCGGTTCCGGAGGTCCTGAGGGCAGGGGTTTGGGTATCTGTAGGCACCTCTCCGGCATGGCTGCAGATACCATCCTTGACCCTCTTGGACCAACCCGACGGAGTATGGACCCCCTTGAAAGTTCGAATTCTCCATAGACTCACAATGGCGGCCAATTCTCATTGACGCGGTAGGGCGGAGAATCCCCATAGACTTCAACGGCGGCGATGTGCCCGTTGAAAGTCTATGCCGACGGATTCCCATAGCCGCCAACGGCGGCGGTTTGCCATTGAAAGTCTATGGGGCGGAGCCCGTTGTTTCAATGGGGATTTAGTGAAAAACCGTGATTTAATTTACAGGGGAGTTTTTGTATTAAAATAGGAAACGGTTTAAGGTGTATTTGATCAACTCCGGTTCCGAAGGTCGTAGCAGGCTGAAACTCAGACCAATGGTGTGTCCCAGTTCCGGCATTAAGATCTGGGTAGTTTGGACCCGCTAGGCCCACGGATGAATCGGATATTTCTAATATGTTTGTATTTACATAACACTGTATCCGAAGGGCAGGGATACAATCCCAAGAGGAAATTTCTTTGCAAATTTAACACCTGCTCTCCCCCCATCCCCAGCTTCTATGGTGGTGTCTAGGTGCATGAGGGGCAGATTACATGCGTGTGGTGCATACCAGTGAGGAACAGGAGGGCCTGCACTTCCCGCGATGTTGTGGGGGAGCCAGACCGGGCTTCTGTGGTGGTAGCCTCCATGATCTCTTAGTGGTGCTGAGGGCGCCTCCATCTTCTATACTCCCGAGGAATATGGGAAGGACCTGTATAGAAGAACCCCTTGGGTCCCAGGGTAATACTCTCAATTCAAACACAGTCTTTGGTAATGACGAATAGTCTTCTTTTATTGACAGATCAGTAATCTACCAACGGTGGTGGCTTCCAGTAGCCGCAACAACAACAGCAAAGACTTGTTATTACGCCGCTCTCCTTCCGCACACATAATTCCTCCTCTCCTCCTCCAAGTCTCTCCTCGACCAGGATGGTCTGGGCTAGGGCTCAATACCCTGGGGCCTACCCCCGAGGCTATCCTTGCAGTGGGGCTTGAATTCTTCCCATTACCCTGGCAGTGGGTGAGGGCATTGGTCCACCAAGTCTATACTTCTATCAGCTCTACTATAAAGGAAGCTGAATCTTCCACTCCTCTTTCTGCTCCTGCACTCTGCGCAGGGGAGACCGCGGTCTCCTCCAACTCCTCGGACCAATCCGCAGGATTCTTCGACTCACGGCATACTAACGGAACTGCATACTCCCGGCATAACTAACCGGCAACATCTCCAAGACTCTCGGTGTATCACTAGAACTAACTCACTACAGGAGTTGTGCGATGCTAAATATAGAGTATGAGCCCCGCCGCTCGTGATGTACAGCAGAACGCTCCCGCTCTTGGCTCACGCCTGCAGCAGTACCAGGCTGCATCTACCACTCAGGATAGGGCTATGAAGGGGGAAAAACCCATGATGATTACTGGTGCCTGATCTTAACAGACTTACCACAGAAAAAGGAAGATAGCGTATAGCCTGCTGTTGTTACAGGGGGCTACAACTCTCCCTATGGTGGAATCCAATGGTCCCCCACTTGGACTATTTTATGGCATGAACCCATCCTGCGGCGAACCACCTGGGAGAAACCGCACGCACATACATTGTCATAATACATGGAATAATGAGGTAGTTCAATACAAGTACACCCGGGGTACTCCCAACATGGAGGAACCTACAGATAATGCCTATTATCAGGCTTTCTTACCCGCCGTCCATTATGATCCATGACGGTCACAGTGAACAACTGAACCGGCCCATGCTCAGGCCTGTATGTAACACGTGTAGTTAGATACACCTACAATGCTCATTTTCGTACTAGCTCACTAATCTTATCCTCATTGTGATAAACCCCCTTGAGCGGAACTTGGTCGCGAAGGTATTCCTGATGCCTCCCGAGGCGCAACTGTCTCGGTTCTCTCAATTTCTCTCATGATGGGCTCAGGCACGTTAGGGATACTCATACTCCGTGTGACTGCGGCGTATATCTATGCGACTATGGCGTCAGCTCGACTTAGTTTGTGAGTGCGGGTGCCCTGCCCTGCTCGGCAGTACCCAAAATACAGGCTCCATTGGAGCTACTCTTCGTACAAAATACTGGGGCCTATCGAGGTACAATACGTTTCTGTTATCTTCTCCCTAAACCGGTGATCTAACTCATCCTCCATCTCCTGCGGAGTGAAAGAACCAGCCGCCCACCAATGATATCTACTAACAGCGTTCTTCTTAATTAACAAGAACGCGTTACGGTCATCCTCCTCGTGGTGATCTGGTGAACAATAGAGGCGCCACCATTGTCGCGGTGTTCGTTCGACTCTGCGGACTGACTAGTGCCGCTCTACTAATCAGACTCTACGCTGTGATGATACACCCGGACATACCCGCATGCAGTAGATCGCGAGCAAATCTCTCCTTCCCTTGGCATTATAATACGTAGTGGGGGTTCATTTTGTGCACCACTTGCTGGTAGACCCAGCCACTACTGGAGTGTGGAGACCCACGGGCCTCCTCCTCTAGCTGCAGAAGAAAACGGCACAGGGTTAGGTAACAGGTATAACACTTGAATACGGTATTCCCCATCGAGCACCTCTTCTTCACTCACTCCCTGTCCACACAAGTCATTAGCGTATTTGGGGGTATGTATCTATACTTATCCCTGGTAGGTCCCGATGGCACCACTGTTACGGGACAGGGGCAGTGTGCCGGGGCAGTGTGGGCTATGGCCAGGTGCTAGGGGACCGTCCAGGGCCAGTGTCCAGCAAGCGGATGACACCACGCCCAATGAACATTTCTTTAGAGGCACTCCCGCCATACTTTGGCTTCTCAGGAGGGGGCCTCGACTCTGTAGTGTAGCCCGGCTATGCTGAGTCTATGCTTCGAGCGGAGAAATCATTCCTCGCAGGTTTGCCTGGGCAGAAATTCTTCATCCGGCTCGGGTTCACGGCACCGGAAGGTGCGTGAGGACCGGGCAGGTGGTGGTGGTGGAGGCGTATGTACACGGCCGAGACAAGGATGGGCCTCAAGCCTCTGCTTTCTTCAGTGCGCCGTGATCGTGGTCTGCGCCTGGCAGAATTACAGCGGTGAACTTGACTAACAGTGATCAAAGCTCTTTTGCAGAAAAAGTATCCGCTTTGAGGTTTTGCGGTTTCGACGGCAGCCAACTCGTTCCTGGAAAGCGCCGTCGAGGAATCACCATTGAAGTCAATGAGCCCATTGACTTACAATGGGAAACCGCCGCTCCTCCTCTCGGACGCCATCTGCTGGTCTTTGAGGGAAACAGGTCTAAAACAGCAAGATCCGCCATTGAAATGCAATGGCGGCCTATGGGACTCTGCAAAATGGTGCCTGAAAAGGCGGGAAAATTACACAAAGGGCTATAATCACTAAAGAACTATTAACCCTTGCACTCCCGGATGGATCCCAGTGTATGTGTGATGCAGACACCGATATAACCAGATATTACAATAAAGCATGGGAACAGGGGAATATACATTTTCATGTTATAACAAGGGTTAAATCACATTTCTGGACCGCAGCCCAGTTAACCCCTTGTCTCCCTGGTGAGGTCAGGGGATGGCCAAATGGGGTGCAATCCCTTTAATACCGGGCCACCCTCTTTCTCCCTCTACACCTCCCCTTCTTAATGTGTGACCTGTGGCTCACTGGCCCTAACGGGGAGTGGGGCACTGCTGGCACCATTAATGAATTCAGTCTCAGAGGGATAGTCCTGGCGTGAATGTCCATCAGCATTGCTGTTTTCACTGCCCTTTTTGTGCTGAATGGTAAATTCAAATTCTTGTAAAGCTAAGCTCCATCTCAGCAACTTGGCATTTTCCCCTGACACCCTCTGCAGCCAACTCAGGGGGTTGTGGTCTGTGATGACCGTGAAAGCCCTTCCATATATATAGGGCTGGAGCTTTTTGAGTGCCCACACAATGGCCAAGCACTCCTTCTCAATGGTGGCATAGGCCACCTCCCTGGGGAGCAGTTTGCGACTGAGATACACCACAGGATGCTCTCTGCTGTCGTCCCCCACCTGGCTCAGTACAGCTCCAATACCAAAGTCTGAGGCATCAGTCTGTGGTTGCAACTGATCCTGGCTTACCTCCCCGGTCTCCTCTGCGCCCTCCGCTAACGTTGGTCCCAAAGGCTGGGGGACTGGCGCCGCCGCCATTGCCGCTGTCTGGCTCCGGGTAACCGCTGCAACTGCAGCGGTCTTGGGCACCCGGTCGTAGGTGCAGGTCATCAGTCCCAGATCGTTGCCAAGAAGAACATCGGCATCCAAACCGGGTAAAACCCCCACCTCCCGCACACCCTTGCCCTCCCCAACCCAAAAAAGATTCTAGCCACTTGCCAGAAACGTGGCTCTCCGTCGGCCACAGTGATCTACATCCCAGGGCCTGGGAGCAATTCCTCTGGCCGGACCATATCAGGTCGGACCAGGGTCACTGCAGCTCCTGAATCCAGCAAGCCAACGGTTTGCCGGTCACCGACTGTGACCGGGGTGAGATGTCTGCTCCGGCCGTACGTCTGCTGCAGGTCCGCGCTGAGATGTCCTCCGCTCATGGCTGTAGGCACCGATGAAACCGGGATAGGGGTGACATGGGACATGGGACGTCTCGCTGCGAGTTGTTTCCATGACCGATCCGGGTTCTTTGATGGATGCCACCCGCACGCGGGCTACCGGCTTCGCAGCTGGGGTGCGTTGCCCCTGATGGGGTCCGCTGGGAAGCAGGGGTTCCGGGCAGTTTGGTCTGAGGTGACCAGTGCTGTTACAGTTGTAGCACCGGCGCTCGTGCCAGAGCTCCCCCGCCTTCTGTGGACTGCTGCCCGCAGGCGGTTTCTGAGTCCATTGGGGGGTATTAGCAGATTTCTTGGCCGGCGCCGGCGCTGCCGCCACCGCTTTGGCTGGTGCCTTGGTGGGCATCAGGGATCGGCTAGCCACATAATCATCTGCTAGCCTCGTCGCCTCCGTGTAAGTCTTGGGCTTTTTGTCATACACCCAAGCCCTCACCGCCAGCGGGCACTGCTGCATGAGCTGCTCCTGAAAGATGAGGTCCAGCAGGCATTGGTAAGTCCTGGCCTCATAGCCCTCCACCCAGCGGATCCCGTATAAAGCCATACGGGTAACATAGGTGACGTGGGACTCCAGAGGCTGCCTCTCCTCCAGCCAGAATTTACCCCGGTAAGTTTCAGGGGTAAAACCATGCTGAAATAGCCATAGTTCTTTCAGGTGGTCATAATCATCAGCATACTCCTCTGGAAGCGCCATCATCGTCTGCTTAGCCAAGCCGGACAGTAAGGGGTCCAAGCGTACAACCCTATGCTGGGGAAGCACCTTGTACCACCGGCACTGTGTTTCAAAGTTCTTTAAGAAACTGTCAATCTGATCAGTGCCTTCCACGTACTTGGTGAGACTGTGCTTGTCCAGTTGGAGTTCATCTTTGCGGGGTTGGACCGGGGGGCAATAAGCGGGTCTGTTCACTGCCATAGAGATAAACTGTAGCCGCTACTCCAGTGTCCCTCTGTCGCCCCACGCAGTAATCAGTGCCAACATTTCAGGGGTAAACGGACTGGTAGCCACAGCCACCAGTGCCCCTCCTGTTGCACTGGTCCCGGGAGGTGCACTTGTCCCCTCCCCGGGATTCTGCCGCCACGGCACTGGGTTCCTTCCCTGATCTCCGGGCGGCTGTACAAGGGAAAGCTGAGCCGTATCCTGAGGCTCTGCAAGCCGGGCTTCATAATCCGTGATTGCTGTTATCATGTCTGCGACCTCCTGGTTCTCATATTCCAGTCCAAAGTCACGGCACTTGTCTTTCAGCTGAGCTCTAGTCCTCAGGTAGTATGAGCCTTCCTCTTCACTCATGGTTCTGGGTCGCAGCAGTGAGGTGGTGTTACAACTTGTATTACAGTACAACGTGTGTTCAATATCTTTAGTCCCAGGAACTCGCAATTAACATCGAGTTCCCATTATATTACAGTATTCTGCAGTACACTGTAATACAGGTCCAGTTCAATCCCGCCGCTGCCACCAGTTTTTATTATAAGCCTGTGACGGGAGCTTTGTGACAGGCTATAATAATACACCAAATAACTGGGTTGAACTGAACGAGGCTTAGATATAATAAAGTATATTTATTCCTTAAATAGGTGAACACAGCAAAATAGTACAGTAACAGGAAAGAAGCAGCACTTACTTGGGGGTGGGGAATGAGAAATATCATGTAGCAATTCTCCAGCAATCAGGTAACAATTAAGATGGTATAGAATACAAAGGATATAGGGTTGACCACAGTTTATATGTCTTTTGTGATCCTATCCTTAACATTAAGTGCAGGTGATTGGACAACAATTATCTGTATCCAATCTTTAACGTGGGAACACATTTTAATCCATGCCCCCCTGCTTGTTAGCTCATGCGCACTAGGACCCTGGTGTCTCATTTCTGTAGCCCCACATTTACATCAGGAATGCCAGACAGTCTACCAAATGGTGTTTCTGGCAGGATACTCTTTGTTGGAAGGTGTAAAATGTGGCACTCATGGACTGCTCTGGTTTGAGTCGTCTCCGCCCTCAGGTAAACAGTGAGGGTGACAAAATCCTTTGAACAACACTTAAGTCTTAGACATTGGGTCGCCTCTCTGACCATATGCTTCCTTGTATGCAAAGGAATTTCCTCTGGGTTTTATCCCTGCCTTGGGATACAGTGTTATAGGTAAAATACAAACATATTAAAATATCCGGTTCCGTTGGGCCTAGCGGGTCCAAACTACCCAGATCTTAATGCCGGAACTGGGACACCATTTGGTCCGAGTTTCAGCTCGCTACGACCTTCGGAACCGGAGTTACACAAATACACCTTAAACCGTTTCCTATTTTAATACAAAAAACTCCGCTGTAAATTAAATCACGGTTTGTCACTAAATCCCCATTGAAAACAACGGGCTCCGCCGCCATAGACTTTCAATGGCAAACCGCCGCCAGTGGCGGCTATGGGAATCCGCCGGCATAGACTTTCAACGGGGCATCGCCGCCGTTGAAGTCTATGGGGTTTCTCCGCCACAGCCAGTCAATGGAAATTGGCCACCATTGGAGTCTATGGGAGAATTCCCCGAACTTTCAAGGGGGTCCATACTCCGTCGGGTTGGTCCAAGAGGGTCAAGGATGGTTCGGCAGCCATCCCGGAGCAGTGCCTACAGATACCCCAAACCCTGGCCCTCAGGACCCTCCGGAACCGGAGGTATGGATTCATGGTTTTTGGCTTTTCACACTTAGTCGAATTCCTGAGATTCTGAGCTGTTTCTGCCGCCGCCATGGACACCTATGGCGCGGCCAGCTTCTTCGGCACGACCCTTCTCGGGGGTCCAGGATAGGGACCCTGTGGTGGTCGAGTGGGGGAGGTCTAGGGACTAGGGGCAAAAAGTATTATTTCTGGGGGCCTAGAACGTAGATTCCCACGCCACTTAACGTTGAACTTGACTAACAGTGATCAAAGCTCTTTTGCAGAAAAAGTACCTCTTTGCGGTTTTGCGGTTTGGACGGGCAGCCAATCGTTCCTGGAAAGCGCCGTACGAGGAATCACCATTGAAGTCATGAGCCATTGACTACAATGGGAAAACCGCCGCTCCTCCTCTCGGACGCCATCTGCTGGTCTTCGAGGGAAACAGGTCCAAAACAGCAAGATCCGCCATGAAATGCATGGAGCTCTAAGGGCGCTCTGGGACTCTGCAAAATGGTGCCTGAAAAGTGGGAGAAAATTACAAAAGGGCTATAATCACTAAAGAACTATTAAACCCTTGCACTCCGGATGGATCCCAAGTGTATGTGTGATGCAGACACCGATATAACCAGATATACAATAAAGCAGGGAACAGGGGATATACATTTTCATATTATAACAAGGGTTAAATCACATTTCTGGACGCAGCCCAGTAACCCTTGTCTCCCTGGTGAGTCAGAGGATGGCCAAATGGGGTGCAATCCCTTTAATACCGGGCACCTCTTTCTCCCTCCATGTCACCTTGGGCATTTGGTTCCTGCAAAGCCTTTGCTCTAGGAAGAGGGTGAGGATTGTTACCCCAGGCCTAGCTCTGAGGAACTGTGCATCTGCCAAGTAAGGGGTGGTGAGGTAAGACAAGGGGACACCATGTATGTACTACGCTGGTGTGCGAGTATACAAAGGTCCAATAAACCCCAGTGGCAACGTTCCTGGCATTCTTGACTGTTATTCTACTATTGTTCCTGCAAGTGGGGAATCTCTGCTCCTCGCAGTGCCCTTGCCGGTGGAGGCAGGTCTGCAACCCCGCCTTTCACCATTATCACCAGCACCACAGCACTTCCACTGCAGCAAGGGATCTGGGAAATGACATGCAAATGAGCACACAGTGCCACTTTTTGCTTCAAAACCATTTTAAACATGGTTCCCTATAGCTTAAGCTTGCTGCATGGTCACAGCGTTTAAGCACACCAGTAAACCACCCACAGACACGCTGTTTCGTAAAAGCGGCACTCCACTGCAAGTAGAAAAATTGGGTGCTTGTCCCAGAAAGCAATAATAAACCATACGATACCGTTGAAGCACGAGATCAGGAGACAGCACTCGGAAGTTTGATCACAAGTTTGATTGAAAAAGACCACCTGAGAAAGGTCCCACTAGGGGACCGAAACGTCGGTTTATGTGTCTTTTTCAATACAAAAACTTGTGATCAAACTACCAGAGTGCTGTCTCCTGATCTCGTGCTTCAAACGATATCGTATGGTTATTATTGCTTTCTGGGAACAGCACCAATTTTTTCTACTTGCAAGTGGGTGGGCGGCTGCTTCTGTGGATTCTATATATAATATATATACACAGTGGTTGACAAATCACAAAAAATCTACTCGCCACACACAAAAAATCTACTCGCCACCTAGTACCAAACGGGTGCTGCGGGCCATATTTACTCGCCCGGGGGTAAATCCACTCGCCCGGGGCGAGCAAATGTATAGGTTTGTCGAACACTGTATATATATATATAAAATGTATTTCACTGTGTATTTCACTGTGTATTTTTGTCAATTGATGTAGCTCTGGGCTCCTTGTGTTTTGTTTTTTTTTGCAAATCATTTTGAACTGATTAACCGTATTCTCTTTAAGAATGAAGTATTTTTTTCTCAAGTTTGCACTTTTCGGTTTGTTTGTTTGTTTTACCCTTAGAATATCCCTGTTCTTCTGTAGTAGTAACAATTGTATTGGAAGCTCTTCAGAGGGGATTAATCATGACGTTGTAGTTCATAGAGTGCAGGGCACATGTACACATTTAATCTTGATTTATCTATATTGTGAAATACTATGTACAGCATATGCAATATATAGCCACAGCTCTGATCTGTATGAATAATCCCAAGTGTGTAACTTTCTATTATCTGTTGTCACTTTTACTAGAGGCTCCCATTACAATGTTCTTTATGGGTTTGCTACACCTCATTTTTCAATGTGCTATAGTGTCTGCTACAAGTTCAATGCCACATTCTCAATCATTCTCTTGGCTCCTGACTACCCCTCATGACATATACTTGACATGCTTGTCAGAAGTTTTCATTCTGTATGTACTCTTATTAATGTGTTGTGAGGCGAATACCATGGCAGTGTTTAAATGACAAATGCACCATATAACTATTGAAGACAACAAGACATGTCTGTACAGTTGTAGGCTGTGAATATTCAGCTGATCTGTTCCGCTGATGGA
>WSYH01015518.1:0-14156 GCA_036426205.1 Ascaphus truei | reverse complement strand
GTTTATTTATATATGTGTTTTATTCCTACTGTAGATGTGCAGGGGGTCCCCGGACCTAAAACCACAGCGGTTCAGCTCCGGAGACCCTCTGCACATCTACAGTAGGAATAAAACACATATATAAATAAACACTCATTCCTTACCTTTGCGGCAGGGTATACGGAGCGAACCGCTGTGTGGTTTTAGGTCCGGGGACCCCTACTTCCCGAGATAAGGCCTCTATGGGGGTGCCGGTATCCCTATGCTTTGTTTACTGCCACGGTCACGTGATCGGGAACTTTAATGCAGGGGGGATACCGGCACCTCATAAAGGGGCCTGTATCTCGGGAAGCAGGGGGTCCCGGACCTGAAACCAACCGGTTTCAGCTCCGGACACCCTGCACATCTACCTATGAATAAAATATATTTTAAATAATTTTTATAAGTGCCGATGTTGCGCACAGAGAGCAGCGGATCTCTCTCTACTGCAAACACATCTCGCCGGGACGCTATAGGTATCATTGATGTGCATATACAGTTTGTATGTGTATGTTAGGGGTTATAGGGGTTGTGTTATTACAATATTATATAATATATATATATATATATATATATATATATATATATAATATATATATATGATATATATATATATATACTGCATTACAATTCATGATTTATGCCATCTGGCGGACACGCGAAGCATTGCAGCCTAGTAAATCCTGAACAACCATATCAATTACACATCAACCGCGTGTCAGACGGGCATGACCCCTGGCTGGGAACGCGGCATGCTCCGGGTGTACAGTGTCGCATTCCAGGAACAAGCCATGGACAAACCGGTGATTTGTTAGAATAAAGTGTGCCGCAACAGTATATGTATGCATCTAGCTATTACTTTAGCAACACTTATGTATCTGTATTTCTCCACACTTCTTTTTTTTGTTTCTACTGATTTATATACTTATATAGTTATCAGCACGTTACTAACTGTAATATGACTGTGTAACAAGTAGCGTGCAAGTTCAAGCTAACAACATGCCCGTAGTCATGGGCCTGTCCAGTTTTTTTTCCCTTTACCTGAGCTTCCGCGGCATCAAAGAACAGCTGCCTGGCAGCTCACTTACTGTAATTAGGATGCCACCTTTTAACACCTGGGTCTGAAAGCCTGAGAGGGGAATCCTGTTACAGAGAGACAGACAGTGAGAACAACTCTGGCATGTTGTTAGCCTGTATTCCAGAGCCAGTTGTAACACTGCCCTGTAACACTGAAGTTATCTGATTAATGCCCCATTAGATTACATTATTATAATTAAATCAATTTGTTATAATCTTATAAAGAAAAAAAAAAAACACCAGGTTTCTCTGCATAAAAAGGAGGTTGGAGATATCACCACCTTGTCTTTGCCTTTGGGCATTACAAATAAGAAAGTATCTAAGTTATGCGACTAGATGTTTTAGTTCCAAATATATTGTGCAACAGGCTGGTCAGTAACTGGATACTTATAGGCATTATGCATTGAAGATACATGTTCACTGTTTCTTTCTTAGATTTGTCAGTCTATTACAGACATAATTAAAGCCCACAAAGGTTGGTAAGAATGTAAACAAAAGATTGTGTGGTGCAGTTTAGGCTTCTGGGATTCCTGCTGATGCCTGTATGTCTCCTCTTTCCTCTCTGCTTAATGCACCAACCCTTTTTACCTAATAGTACCTATTCAAATTTTTTTTTTTTTTACTTTTCTGACGTATGCACTCTGGATTGGCCTCAATTTCTAGAAATTCAGAAGAAAAGGGGGATTTCCGCCAAAATATTAAAGTAAAGTCTCTACTTTACTGTCTTTTAGATCAATTTTTATTTATTTTCTGACCAGTGGAGAACATGATTTCAGGTCAACATGGACCCGGCTATTGTTAAAAATGACAATCGAAGCACCACATATTATATATAGCCGAGATTTGGTGCCAAAATACCGTGAATAGGAAGTGACCAATTGTGCTTACAATACTGAAATACAGCGATCATCACATCAACTTCCAATTGTTTTATATGAAAAAACTGCTATTAATACATACAGTATACATAATGTGCAAAAACTAACCTTAAAAATAGCAGTTTAATATAGTACAAAACTTTCCAATCTTGTAAAAGCACAAAAAACAGATGATGGTGTAATTGGAACGCTGCGGTGAACGGCAGCACAGTGCATCCACCAAAAAATATCGGAAGTGCCAAAACTCTACCCTCCATTGGGAGTGGATATCAAGTTTAACCAAATCATAAGTAATATGCTGAAACACAACATAAACAACAGTTTCTGACATAGGACAAAAAGTGAAATAGATGTAGCTAGACGCTTACTGTTATTGGGTAAAGGTAAACAATAATAATTTCACATGGGTCTTATCTTTCTAAATAGGTAGCTCCTTCAAGGTTCCCAATTATATCTTCCGTAAGACACCAAAACTTTTTCTTCAGACCACACCAGTGATTATCAGCACAGCGGGATCAGCCCCCAGTAATAAGAATCGCAGAAAAACACAAAAAAAGTTTAAGCAGCACAAGCGCCAAGGTGCGGCACACGCAGGGCGGCATCTGTGGGAACGCAGGAGGGAATGGTTAATCATGGAAGCAGAATAAATATATTTTTAGTTTGAGAGACTTTTTTGATCTATTATTTTGGCTCCAAAATGCACGAGACTGTTTGGTGCTTCAACTGTTTTATATTTTACTACATATGAATCCTAACCTACGATAGGGCCCCTTTTTGGTGAGACACATGTGAGTCCTCTCTTTAAAGATGACATCACACCCACAAAACAAGGGAAGGAATCACCATGGTAACATCATCAATCAGGTTTGTTCACGTACCAGTGATTTGCTTCATTTGCCTGAGTTGTCATTTTCACTGAATAATTAGAGGATCCCATGTGACTGACCAAATGTGATGTGCACAGGCCTTATATAAGGCCTCTTTAACATCTCATGTTGTCTTGAAGAAGGTGATGAGTCAAAATCTGGAAGAATAAAGAAGAAAAGAAAAAGCAAGACAACATCTTTAAAGCAAATAAACAAGAAATACACAATGGAGACTGCTCTGCAATCCATAGTCCAGTTTAGATTTGTGTTCCTGCTCATATTTTTTTGTACTACACTGGCGACACACTTTATCGAGCTCGGCTAGTCCCACGAAGTCGGGTATCCCGGTGTATGATGGTTGTTACTGTTTCTGCCCGAGTGCATTGCGTTATTTTCAGGCAGGGATTGAAGCATTTTATTCCCGCTGGCTGCATACTGCACAGTATTTACATATATACTGATTACAATTCATGAATTTATGCACATCTGGAGGACATGCGACGACTTGCAGCCTATAAATCCTAATCATTACATTTAAACAGATCAGCGCCCGTCAGCCAGGCATGAAACCAGGCTGGGAAGGCAAACGCAACGGGGCTTGTCAGAGGTGAGGAGCGGCGCATTCCAGGTATCTGCCAGGTACATACTGGGTATTTGCTCGAATAAAGTGTTGTCGGCTGGCAGTACTTTTGTGGCATTGCGGCAGGGATTCATTTTTTTATTTTTTTGGATTAGATTTGATTGAGTCATCGGGGCTAGAATGTTTGTTTTTTATGGTTGGCATGGCCCTTTATTGGAATGACCTAATCTGGTGAGTGCCCTGAGGATGATGATGACGGCTTTTTCATCCCAGCAGGATAAGCAATACCTTATTTATTTATTTATTTAGGGTGTTCATTGATTGCCGATTCTTTCTGCAGTTTAAATGTCCTGGGTCACAGCTTCCTATTGGCCCATGTGACCGGAACATTTAAACGAGACGATAGATACCAACACCCCTACAAATGTGTGTACTGTCGCGGCCAGCTTTATTTTAAAGCTTGCCGGGATAAATGCAGGGCTTTTTTCCAAATTGAATCAGAGTTCCCGCGCGGCGGCGCTTCAGCAGATAGCGCCTAATGGCGCTTACAATGAAAGTGCCCGAGGGCTGGAAACCGGCCGAAAGAGCCGTGCGCCGTCCGCGGTTAAAAGTTCCCGCGGTGGTGGCGCTTTAGAGTAAAGGCGGCCGCCACTGTATATTGAGAAGAAGAGGGGTCCCAGGGCGAAATGAATGGGGTTCAGCTCAGGAGACCCTTGTTTCGAATCTATTTACAAAATAAAAAAATAATAAAAAAGGATTTTGGAACCAGTCTGATTATTAACAATCGCTTGAGTTTTTAATGCAAAACCCATGGCAGTTTTGGTGGGGGGAAGGGTATATCCGGGTAAGTCTGTGGAAAGGATTTGGACGCTTTTCCACACATATTAATAGTGAAAGTCCCTGACAGTATAGCATGAGATCAAGGAGTGAGAGTAAGAAGAAATAGGTCAGAAGCAAATTGAATTGGGACTGAGCCTATTGCTTTCAAGGTAAGTATGGAGTGGGCAAAGGATCTTAGTACCACGTACTGAGGAGGTGCATTACACGATAGGATCATCGGATGAACAAGGCTGACCCACACCGCCCAATAAGTGAATGGCAAGTGTGTGGTACAGCCTCACATGCTCTGTGATGGAGCGAGGTCAATGTCTCTTTAAGTTCCTCAACCCTAGTAAAAAAGTGACCAACAGTGCACCCTCATACAATGATATGTAAGGTATACAATGTGTTTCTGTGCCCTTACCCTGTTCAACTCTGAAGCCTACTAGGTTAATTTCCATTCCTGGTCCCATTGTTTATGGGGTGGTGTGAATGGGGGGGAGAATGAGAGGTCTCCACAGGCTGATGTAAGATAGGTGGAGAAGCAGCAAAGTACTTTTCACAGAAGGTGATGACGTGGAGCCTGCCTAAGCCTAAAGTACAATCGAGGATATGAATGGTTGAACACCTTCAGTGTGTAGGAGGGGCGAGGGGGGAGGTGGTGGCTCTCCTACCATGACCCAGGGCAGGATCATCAAGTCTGAGACAGAGAACACAGGGTTCATGATGACACTTCTCCCAAAGGTCATGTGGACTGTTCCACATGCATTGCTACAGAATACTCACCCCACCACATAAAATGAATATCTTTGTTTTGGGGAGTGAGGGTTTTGTGGAGAATGGTTGTGGGTGATTTTGAAGGAGGAGTTTTTGTGGAGTTGGTGAGGGGGGTGGAGGGGAAAGGGGAAGGGATTGTGTTTGGGTTAATGGTGGGTTTTGGTTATGATGGGGTTCTTATTTTTAATATAAAAAAAATATTTATATTATATAATCATGTCTATTGTTGAATAAATTTTTTGGGGACATACAATTGTTTGAAGTATTTACTTTAATTTTGACAATAAAGGATGAGTGGCTTGTAACTACCTGTGTATGTAGTCCCCAAAACCACTTTAAAATGTTCTCTCATTGCCCCCCCCCCTTTCAGCCAATATTGTCCAACCCTGCCCCCCCCCTTCCCCCCAATATATAGTGCAGTGGCTGTAATTTATGCAAGTCAGAAAAAAAGTGGTTTAGGGATATTAAGCAAACAAAAGGCCTCATCCCCTCCCAGGTGGTCTGACCCCTCCATCCAGCTCCACTGAGAAAGAGGTCTCACCCAGTCACCAAGCAAAGAAGAGGGCACTAGCCCCATAGTTTAGAAGATAAGGGGGGGGTAGTTAAGGGAGGTAGTGAGTAAGGATGGATGGGAGTTAACGTGAGTTTTTTTAGATATGTTAATGAAGGGAAATATGACAAAACTGTAATTATTTATTTATTTATAAAATATTTTCCAGGAAAGTAATACATTGAGAGTTACAGTTACCTCTTTTCAAGTATGTCTGGGCACAGAGTTAAGACAAATAATACATGGTTACAAATACAGTAATAAATGAAAACAGGGTATACTTTATATTACAAGACATTGCATGCACAGTTAAAGAAAATATATGTATGGGTTGAATGAAATATTACAGCCAGGAGAGATAAATGTGAGACAGCCTTAGATTTGAAGAATTTAAACTGGTGGTTGGATGGGTGAGTCTCTGGGGTAAGGTTGTTCAGTTTTGGGGTGCACGCGTAAGACGAAGGAGGAATGCCGGGATACTGTTGAGCCTTGGGGAACAGAAACAGTCTTTGGAGTCTGATCTCTAGGTGATAAGTGCGCATGTGGTAGGGTGAGGAGCTGTTCAGGTAGCTTGCCCATAAAGAATTTAAGGAAAGACAGAAAGTGAACTTTGCGCCTAGACTCTAGTGATACCAGCTAGTTCTTTGACCATTTCGCAGTGCATGTGATGTGTGTTGTAGTGCATTGGAGAGACAAAACGACAAATAAATTGTAGAGGGTGTCAAGTTTGCTAAGGTGGGTTGGGGCGGTGCCGTGCCATATACTATGTCTCCATAGTCAATAATTGCATTAGCACTGCTGTGCGATATGCTTTCGACAGGAGACTTAGGGAGGATTTGTTCCTGTAAAGTACCCCTAGTTTGGCATAGGGTCTTGTTTTGTTCAGGGTATCAAGGTGCATTCCGAATGTTAAGTGGAGTCAAACCATAAGCCCAGTATTTAAAACTAGTGACAGGGGTTAGGGTGGTGTTCTGTGTTAGGTTTGGTTTAATATGGAGCTCAGTCGCATGGAAAGCTTTAAGATTTAGTATGGTCCCCAAAGCCATTGTTTACAGTCTTGTCAGTGTTTAAAAACAGTTGTTTTGGGAAATCCAGTTTTCGAGTCTTCAAAAAGTCAGACTGAAAGTATGTGTGAAGGTCAGAGAGGCTGTGCTGTGTCTGCTATAGGATTGTGTCATTCTGCATACATGTGTATTGAGGCTTCCTTACAAAGCTGTGGGAAGATCATAATGAACACTGAGAAGGATAGGGCCCCAGAAAGAGCCTTGCGAGACGCACAGGTGATATCAGGGGGTTGGAGTTAGAGCTGAGATGGACACATGTGGGATTCTTCCTGATGGTAGGACTGAAACCAGTTTTAAAGCCATGCTTCCCTATTCCAGAGCTCTGGATTTGTAAGACATGGGATCGAATGACTCAACTGTGTCAAAAGCACTTTGCAAAACCAGCAGAATATGCACCAGTAAGTTGTCCCCGTCCATCCACACTGGATTTCGTTGCCAAACTTTTAGCAGGGGGTAGTTACGGTTGGAGGTTATGGACGAAAGCCAGATTCAATTGGCTAGGGAATTGGTCTTGGTGTAGAGTCGATAATTGGGAAGTGGACACATTTTCATGATTTGAAGAATGCGGAGAAGTGCAGATTGGTCTGTGTTTGAGACAGTGTTTTGTCCCCACTTTTGAAGATGGGACAACTCGGGAGTTTTCAGGTCTTAGGGATATGGCCTGCAGACAGGATAGAGTTGATATATAAGCAATGGTTTGGCAATGGCTGGGGGCACCAAGTCCGTAGGAACCTAGATTGTAGCAAGTCAGGTCCGCATTGGCTGCTTAGTTTTAGTTGAGGAGGCTTGTGTAATCTCCCCTTTCACGGTACTGGGCCAAATTGAAAATTGTGGGCAGTGTTGGAAGGGCGTGGGGCTATGTGGGCACCCCAGGATGAGATTCAGTTGTAGTTGGGCTGCGTTTCGCCTAATAAGTTAGTGGCACACCCCACAAAGTAATATGAATGCATTTGCAATGTCCAGTGGGTTTGTCAGAGTAATATCCCCTTAGTGATATTATTGGTTGTGATGGTTAGGAGGCTGGAAATATATTGTTGATAAACCTTCCAGCAGTTAGATGGGTTTGATGTGTTCTGGAGGAGATTGCAGAGAATATTGTGCTTTTGGTGCATTGTTTGCCTTGTGGCACTGTTCCGCAGGCATCTGTCGTGAATGAGATCCTTGGTAGTGCCAGTTACTTTGTAGCTTTTCCACAAGGTATCACATGAGCTAGTAGAGTGCAATAAGGTAGTTGTAACCCATGGCAGATGGGTCCCCGTACTATATTTGCGTAGTGGAGATGGGTATCGCAGAGTTTTAAGAACTCTGATTGGAAATAGTCGAGCGCAGAATCAGGGTCGGGAATTAAATCGATCTGTGCCATGGGCAGTTGGTTAAGGTCATCCAGAAACTGTTGTGGTTAAAGTTTCTAAAATGTTCTAGTGAGGAGAACTTTAGGGCTTGTATGTGACTCTATCTATACAATCAATAGTTTACTATAAGCATGAGTTATCTAAAAAAAAACACTGTTGACACTAATCTGGTCTATAACCATTGAGTACCACATACTACAGACCAATGTTCCAATTGATAATGACACCAATAATCCATATTATTCAAATAGTTGGCCCCACGAATTCCACCAATCACTGCAGAAGAGTAATCCTCCCTTGTAAGGATTTGGACATTTACCTCAGCTTGTTCACTGCCTGATATCCACCTGCTTATTGTAAGTAGGGTTTTGATTTTACCACTCCGGATCACCAGTTTTTTTCACTGTCTATGGTCCTTTTTATGACATAGTTTCATTATGTTTTAATAAATTATTTTAGTCTGTTACTTTTGAGTTTGTATGTTGTGTCTTTCAGCATAGCTGTCATTACCCAACAGTTATATGCTATGATTTGTTTTTGTTTGTCTTCTCTCTTTACATGACCTGTGAGCAATAGTGCGGAGCTAGAGGATCACAGGAATCATCTTTTTGGACATATCCTTGGCGCCAGGTTTATTTTTTCATGTGTTATTCTGTCTGTGAACTGCGACAGTAGTTATCAGGCAGCCGCTATCTTTATTAAAGAGTGTATTTTGATTTATTACTAGTTTAGTTATTAGTCACTTCAAGCGCTTTATCACAGCATTTCTTCTGACAAAGCTGCTTTAATGTAATTTATTCATAGTGTGCAGGGAGCAGGGAGTCTCCTGAGATGAACCGCATTGATTTCAGCCATTGAAGACCTCGTGCTTCCCGAATTATTAGGGCCCGATATGGAGATGCTGGTATTCATATGCATTTGATTCCCACAGTCACGTGACCGTGGGAATGAAATCCATGGAGGATACCAGCACCCCATAATGGGTAATAGAAAAAGAGAAAAAAGTGCGCTACTAAAAAGATCTTGGGATAAATAAAAATTACAACCAATGTAATGTAAAAAAGACTGAAAAATCCCAAATAACCAAAATAAATAATTGTGAAATTTAACACAGAAACTATGTACAAAATTGGTGAAAGTACATAACCTTGACTGAGGTACTTAAGGAGGTTGAGAACGTCTGCCAGCTGTAAAAACAGGGGTGAGGAACATAATAGAGAAGTGATCTCACAAGATCAGTGCATGGAATTAAGGTAAGGTTCTTACATACACATGCGTGATAGATCTCTAATTGGAGAGTGAGACACATGAACCAGCGAGTTAGAAGGTAAGCTGATTGCAGGGCTCATTAAAGTGTTTAAAGAAATGCCTTCTGTGGAATAATTAAAGAACAGCAGCCGTCATGTGAAAAAAACGACTGTGATCCTAGATTAAGTTCTTCTTCATATATAAGAATTGAAGTAGTCAAATATCTGGTATTGCTGAACTGTAGAGAACTATAAAAGTATCTAGTGGAGTATGGATGGTAATTAAGGCGATACTGCTAGTTTCTTGACGTCGGAGAGGACTAATTCCAAACAACGGGCGGTAGTCCTGTGAGAGGGACACATACGATACACTTACTTGAGGAGGATTCCTTATGCCCAATGGTGGAGGGCCCACCTATCAAAGAGAGAGGAGCGTCTTCTGAAGATTCTCCGTCGGCTTAGTGTGTAATACATGTCTTGTAACATGAAATACTTTTAAAGATGATCGATGTATGCACAATACTTATCCTTTTTTGTAAACCGTTTTTTGATACTAAACTTATTACACTAAGAGCGTTGTGCACTGTTTTTTTTAACTTTATACCCCATCAACAGGGCCTGTATCTGGAAAGAGGGGGTCCCGACCTCAATCAATGCTGTGCTACTCCGGAGACCCCCTGCTCATGACACTAGATAATAAAATTTAAATTAAACAAACATTAATTTCGAGTGACGATGGTTTACGCCCCTCCGCAGGGTGAGGGGGCTCTCTCGGAGCAGCTCTGTTGCAGACAGAAATAATTGCCGGGTGATTCCTTTTCAGAGAGCGATCATCACGCCACCGGTATTAGCCAGTTTGGCAATGTTGCTATCACAGGTACTTTGGGCAAAGTAAACAGCCGGCGATTATTTTAGACGGAGCTGGTGCATAGGCCTTATGACTGAGAGTTAAAATACTTTTGTTCTGACAAGTTTTGGGTTTGAGATTAAAAAAATGTGAAAAAGCATGTCAATTCAACATATTAAATTCCATTTCATCCTAACGTCCATACATTTTTTTAAGTCTCATATTATAGAATATATTATAGTAGGTTAAACTTTATGCTAATTAATCGAAAATTAGGTGGTACTTCCCATCATTGCTCCACTAACAGGGATAGATTAACCTGTGAACCAGCATACTACACAATGTTTTAATATTGAATACTTTCACTGAATTATGTATTAATTACTGTAGGCTCGAGATCAAGACGGGTACATGCGACTCGACGAAAGGTGCAAAATGTGCAAATAGATTGGCCTGTGGGCACTAACAGGAAAAATTGCAAAAGTGTTTTATTTTCATCTCTATCATATATGTAGAATAAGAATACCCTACTTGAGAATCTTTAGAACTGGGGGACCCAATCTCTTTCTGCTGCCCGCCCCCTGCTGCCTCCCTACACTGCTTCACACCCCCTCTCTCTTACCTTGTCTCTGGCTTGGTATCAAATGAACGCAGCGGGGTCATGTGACCCCGCGGAATAATTGACGCCGTGTTGCACATGACGACGCATCACGAAGACAAAATAATTTAAATTAATTCATTATAAGCATGGGGAAGAGCACGGGGCCACTGCAACCCCGTGCCCCCCTGTAAATTGACACCCATGGGGGGCAGCAGTCTTGTCACACCCCAGGGGGGGATGCCCTACAGTGGCCTACATCCCTTTATAGCACATTAACACAAAATTCATTTTTGGCCATACTAAGTTCTTCCGTAAAGTGCCACGAGTATCTAAAACAAATCGGGCAATCACAACAAGACCCAAGTACATTGCTGTGGTACAGTACATGCGTGGGTACATGCGGGGTTACATGGCGGGACCTGACTGGGTAATGCTGAAACATTCGTGACATTCTGAAGGACAGACTAATGCCCATCGGATTATTAAAAGCGATGGTCCCTGGCCCCACGTCCAGATTTTCCAAGGCAAAGCTTAAGACAAGTTTTGAATACTCGTCGGCCGCACCTGTAAAAGCGCTGTAGTAGTAATTTAAGTATAAATGAGGGATATGATATATGTAGTGACAACTGCTTGGCTTATCAATGTAATTTCCACATGAATTATTAATTAAAAAAAATTTCTCTGTGTTAACGTACAGTAAAGATTCTGGAGAGTTCTTATTATATGCAAAGTATAGATTTGTTTAAGACAATGTAAATAAGCGATCCCTCCAGAGCCAACGTTAACTATGCACAGTCTCTATGTATTAGGTTAAGTTATGTGATCGTTCAGACAGACAAGGAATAAGTATTTTTTTTAATTAATGTATGTTGTAAAGTTTGATAGTCTACATTGAAAAATTGTAATCAGCAGTTCTACATTTTGTTATTTTAACTAATTATATGTCCCTACTAGTAAAAAGATAAGGAGAAGGGGCAATTATTACAAAGGTAAAGATCAAAACTAATAGAAGCTAAAGAGAGAACTGTATCGTCC
Source organism: Ascaphus truei (assembly GCA_036426205.1). NCBI lineage: Eukaryota > Metazoa > Chordata > Amphibia > Anura > Ascaphidae > Ascaphus > Ascaphus truei. The sequence continues at coordinate 2,445 of WSYH01015518.1, read as the reverse complement.
CTCATTTTTCAAATAAGGGATGTGTTTACATCGATGATTCAATTGTTGTAAAGAAGCCAAAACAGTTGATACAGGTAACTAAAAAGGTTTTGCCCTAAAACCTGGCCCCGAGTTGCACCATTTCTTAAACACTCAAACCATATATATTTAATAATGAAGAACTTCGTAAAGACCTAGTGGTTGCCATGTATTGAAACTTGCAAAACAGAACCTGTTGGATTGTTGATTGGATTGGATCTTACCTTCAGTTAGCACCATAATGTGGAAGCATGGTTTAACATCCATTTTACTTGCCCGTTGCACCTCAGAATGGCATATGTATAGGTGATGAAGAGCACTAAAATGATATTAAAAAGCCCAGCTTAACAGGCAATTAATTAGTAGCATTAGGGTTCAACTTGTTTGTGAAAATGAATAGCAAATCTAAACGCTAATGTATTTTGATACTGTATGCCTTATGCTAAAATGATAGCCTGTTAAAAATTATTTTGTAATATGACAACATAATTAGGAGGTCTGTGACATACAGAATTCAATTAAATAAAAAAGTGGAATATCATGCATTTGCCACTGACCCTGACCCCCTCCATTAAATGTGCTCTATTGACATGCACCACCACCACCACATCTTATCTTTCCACCTTGAACCTCACCAATAACTTTCCTCACACTACCCTATTCACAAGCCTTTAACCCAGGGGTTTGGGGTTTTACTGTTATGTACATGGTCATTAGAAATAATACAATTAAAAGGTTCAGAGTTGCATCTGAGAACTAAGGTCGGATCGCACTATCGTAACATGTTTCCCCCCCCAATCCCCAGACTAATCGTGGTGTCTAGGGTGCGTGAGGGCAGATAACACTGCCACTTAGCGCGTTGGCTGAACATACTCTGCGTGACACAGCGCAGGCGCCTGAGCTTCCTTCTTGCTTTTCGTTGTCCCTGTCCCTATTGGCGTTGAGCCTAGGATTTTTCCATGGCCCTTTTCTGGTTTTGCGTTCGGCTTTATGGCCTCCTATGACTTTAGTGGTGCAGCGCCCCTCCTATCATCTCTTTTAGACTCCCGGATATTTATGGGATTTAGGGACCCCTGTAAGCACACGTTTTAGTGCACACTATTATGGCGTTCCCCCACCCGCGCGATCGAATCGCTTCCAGAACTCCCACAAAACACAGTCATGTATACAACAGTAATTTGCTGTTGTAACGCACCTCCACGTCTTAGCCATCTCCACCAATGCCCACGTCCTTTGCCCCCCACCCCCCCGTGGTTTGCGACCAGGGTCCACGCCAAACATACCATACAAGCACAAGTCGCCTGCCTCAATCACTAAACTCCCTCACTCCCTTGAAAGGTTGTCCTACTCCATCCTTCCTCCAAGTCTCCTCCGACAGGACATGAGTTCCCGGGCATGGGCGTCACAATACCCCCGTCTGCCCAACCCAGAGGTCTATCCTCTCTCGGGTGGAATGGATTCTCCCCCACATCATTCCCCCAGCATTCCACAGGGTTGTCCGAGGGCGCATGTGACACGTGGTCGATTGGTGCTATACAGCTATACTCAATCCGTGCTGAGTCTCTCCTATTTCCTCTTGCTCCCGTACCCGAACCTGACCCCAGGTGAGGCGTACCGCCACCCCTGTTCCTCATCCTCTAACTTTTTAATCCAGAGACAGAACAGGACACCCGTTCACTTACAGGAGCTGGATGCTAAATAGTAGTACAGCACACCACCACCATCCCAGTAGGGTCACCGAGATCATTCCCCTGTCTACATGCCTGCAGCAGATTGTCCGGGACCTGCACATCACTACCCACTTTCTCTAGGCGCAGGGTTTGGAAGGGGGAATCCATGAAAATACTGGGGCCTGCTCTTAACAGGATTCTTACCACACCGTAGGATGGAAGGATAGGTATAGCCCGTGCTGTTATAGGGGGCTGCAATAGGTCAGAGACGAAAGTCATAGTCTAGATCAATAAATGCCAATAGTTGTTCTGCCACGACCCTGTATCATTTTTCTCGATAAAAAGGGGGATTTGACACCTTATTTCTATTTAAATCATCCCTCTTTTTCGTGTTGGTATCCTTAATGGTCTTTACAGCAGAAACATCCAATCATCAGAATGTCTAGACTTTAAAAAGCACCACAATTTAAAACACATTTGCGTAGGTGACTTTTTTCTGATTTATTTGTTCCTGGAATGGTATAAAGCTACTTTTGATTCCTGACGGTTTTTTGTTTCTTTCTCTATTGGGAACCTTATTCCTTTTTTTTTAAACTCGAGACATTGCAGTAGCTTTCAGCACAGCACCCCAACACAAAGGCATTATTTTATGGATTTTTAATTAATTAAACGCCTTCCTCCTTCACTACAAAACTGTCCCACAACGATAAAGTAGTTCGTGTCTTGTGTCATCCAACCGTAGGCACCTGTGTACACG
>WSYH01015517.1:0-14157 GCA_036426205.1 Ascaphus truei | reverse complement strand
AGTACGTGTCTGAGTGAATGTAGGATTCAGGGGAGTGCTGTTGCTGCGAGTGCGAATGGTGTTGCTGGGAGTGAGAGTGGTGTTGCTGTGAGTGCGAGTGCTGCTGGTGGCTCGTTGCTGGCTGCTGCTACGGTGTGTCTGGTGTAGGGGTGGTTGATGGTGCCGCTTTTGGAGTGTCTTCGTCCATGGGAAGAAGGAGAGTAAAGTCCAGCAGCAGCCAAAGCACTGGGCCTGCACGTATTCGGAAGAACGTGTGGAGCGCCACGTAATCCTCGTTCAATGAAGAGGAAAACACACATTCTTTTCACCGGGATTTTTGGAGCAACTATGACTGTCTGTATGGCATTTACTAGGTAAGTCTATCTTGCATTGATTCTTCAAAGACATGTTATCCGTAGGTCATGTGAGATTCTTAATATCAAAATATTATTCTATAATATCTATCAATTAAACTAATTTTTACACATATTCCTTCATGCTTTGAACGACCATAACAATCAGTCTAAAAATGTTGCCAAATTCAACAATATTCAGGCAAGCTTCCTTACATTTGTATGTTTACAAGTAAATGCTCATTGGTACACATATTACACTAAACCAGCATGTTTGGTATCTCTTGGAACCAAGGTAGCAGTTTAGGCAAACTGATCGTTTTTATAATAATAATTAACGTCATATATTTTGTATGTATTTCAAGGGCGGCAAGTTTAGCATCATAAAAAGAAATGTGGGATCAATAACCTGGCTGTGCCTGTATGTGGGAATCCATGTCCGGACCGGGCGAAATGTGGAAGAGTTCGATGATATCAGGGCAAACTTAAAGAAAAAATACAAGCACAACGGATGCATGCTTCTGGCACTGGAGGGGGCGCAGCACAATCTCTAATCTTAACCACCATTGGGGAGCAGATGGCGGGAAAAATTCTGCGTCGTGGGGTTTTGCCCGGGAAGAGAATATCGGAATTTATTCTGTCATTTCACCAGGTGACATGTTACTGTACTAGGCGTGTCGTAGGTTACAGTTCTATCTATATTTCCGCTGCAACTTATACTTTCTTCCTATATAAGCATACCTACCTATATATCTGTATATATGTCTCTCTCTCTTATATCTATCTATACTATCTATCTATACTATCTATCTATCTATCTACTATCTAGTTTGTCTTACAAAAAGTAAAAAATAATATATATGGTGGCAAAGGTGGCACTGAGTGCTCATTTATGTAATTTACCAGAATCCCTTGCTGCAGTGGAAGCGCTGTATGCTGGGCGATAATGGAAAAAGACAGGATTGCAGACCTGTCTAAGACATGCAAATGAGCATACAGTATATTTACAGTTGCTTTATATATTATATATATCTATAATATTATATAGAGATATATCTCTATGTGTGTGTTTGGAAACATGGTATTGGCTCAGCTATCGTGTGATGACATCATATATGAGTAACATACACAACTTGACCTGCATGAAGGATTATGCGTAATGATCTTCCAAATAACACACACTGCAACCTTCTACCTTACAAGCATTCAACATGTTTGCCCTATAGTTGAAAGCAGAATGTATGTGTGTATCTTTGTACAAACAATGGGTTAACAGCATAACCACACGCAAATCCGCAATCATTGTTTGTCACAGTAATGTATAATTCGGTATACTGGTCTGTGGCACACAAATGCCTAATTCACTTTTTCATATGTGTCGATACATTATATAAATATATACAAAATCATAAGCTTCCTCCTCTGGGTGTGATGTGATAGGAGCTTAGTGTTTTGAGCCGGTCCAGCCACCATAGTCCATCTGACGCTGCGAGAGACGCCCTGCACCACCCATACGCGGACGTCACCGTGTGCGAGTTGCGGAAACTCACATCCAGTAGGCCTCCCATGTGCGCATCAGGCTGTTGACAAGTTGCGGAAGGCATTCGTGAGTCATACCATCATCCCCATATATTGTAAGTGTGGGTGTGTTGAGTGTTTTTAAGTTTTAAATAAAGTGTGTTACGTATTACACCATCTGTGTCAACCTTCCCTCCTGCCATGGGCATGTCCTACGGCGTTCCCGTGAGTGCGAATCACCGTTGGAAGGAGGAATCACGCGCTGGTCACGTGGGATCCGTGTACAATCGTGGTGAGTTAGGATATAAGTACAGATTCTCTCCCCTGTATGACAAAGCTGACATCTTGTAAGTGGGGTTTCTATGTCCATTTGTTCTGGTTAGGGACAAGAGTGGCTGCATACTGCGAATTGGTGTGTGTTTCTTTTCGTCTCTCCAGAATCACTGTGGACATCATTAAGGACTTACCATCTCCCTGGGACCTGCCTGTATTCATATACCAACCCCAGAAATCTTCATTGAGAGACTGTTTCCATTGGATTACGGTATTTGGACATTAATTCTAGCGCCGGGAACTTTTATTTTGTATTTGCACTTTTCTCAACAGGTTTGGAATTGTTTGTTTTATCGTCCCCTTGGCAGCTTCAATCACCACTCCCAAGTGGTGACCAATATTCACTTATCTGTGTATTTCACTTGCACATTGTAGATTAGCGCTTGCAGTGGGTATTATGTTGTTTATGTACCATATGGTATTTAATTGTGTTTCATATGTAGCTCACTTCAGATTTTTTTTTTCCGCTCATGTACCGGTGTGTAAAACAAGCTGCAATTAATATGTAATCACACATAGAGGAGAACACAGGGGGTGGGGTTGGGCACTGAGCCAGATCACAGGGTCATGTTACAGTCAAGTCTGTGGGGATGCCTACAGGTGGTAGAAAACAAATAATAGGTCATGGTGCTGTCACGTCTTGGGGGAGGGACTACAGTTGTTAGAAGCTGAAAAGGTGAACGAAGGTCATCACATCATTTGAAATGGTATTCTATGAAGACTTTCACCCACCAGGCCACTATATATGAAAACGTACGTTAGTCATTTGTTCACTTAATATTCTTTTAACCTTATAGATATGCCACATTATCACACCAACCTATGTGAGCGACACACTGCATGTGTTGATTGAGTGTAGCCACATTGAGCGCTACATCTGCTTCTCTTAAATGTTCACCAGATCACTAAAAACATTCATCACATTCCACAATTATATTATTATACTGAATTATAAGCAGAGTCAACTTTGCTGTCATGGTAGTGATGTACATAATGTTTGATGACTACAAACATATGCAGTATGTAGTCCAACAGAAACATAATTTTAGAACGCATTCCTGCATGAACATTGTATGTTGTATGGTTTTACAATAAATTAGGTTCACATGTTTTACAATCAATTAGGTTCACTGTACATTGATGTTAGATGGATAATGTACAGCTTGCAGAAAACATATTGTCATTTCCTTATGTGATGCTGATATTTAGCCATAAATACTCCCAGACACAAACTTAATGTTAATTATGTACACATGTCATAAAATTCTTATGTTATTCTTCTATATAGTTGCTCCTGAAGCCATGTGTCACCTGACACTGACATGTCTCATCCCTGGCTCATCAAGGTCATAATCAAGCATGGAAGGTGAGTGTATGAGGTGCAGCATCAATGTGTACATTTGTAGATGTTAATTTGCCATGCTCATTAAATGCCTTTCACAGTAATTAATTCACATCAGTTATTGTCACAGAAGATGTATGTTCCTGACAACATGTATTGTGTGTGTTGTAAACTATCAGCTAGGAGTTGTGAGGTTACAAAAACCTTTCATTCATTCTTTTTTCACACTGAGTCGAAAACAATCATTGTTACTTCAAGCATAAACTTTTAATTTGACACAAATGAAAATTATGGAAACATGTTATGTGTTACACTGTGAGAACAACTCTCATTATATTGAAAAACAAGTGAAAGTTCCATGGCAGTTCATATGTCTCTTTATTTGTAGAACCAGATGTTGCCACTCAAGGACAATCACTCAAGTGACCCTGAAGACGTTCCCAATCCTGGATTAACCCAGCATTCAAGTCCTCTGCTCGTGACACACTACTCAGCTATGCAGCTTCTGAAGAAAGAATCTTCGGTGAAGAAAATCGTCGCCATTCAGTATGATGTCAGTGCATGAAAGGATGATATCACTGCAGGAAAGGTCAATATCACAAATGTCACAAATTGAAAGAGTCATCATCCAGTTCATAAAGAAATCCAAAATGTTAAACAGGACATTACAAGCAATAGTTGTGAATCTAAGCCAAGCAAAAAGTTGCGAATACTGCAAGAGAACAACAATTCCACTTTACCCCCATCTGAGGATGGATCTTTACATGCTGCTACTTTTTCTCCAGAGTCATCAGTTCTTCATTCCCCAGTTGTGGATGATACTGGTACAGTAGGTGCAATTTCTGTGCAGGTCCCTATCAAATCCAACCACTTACATCTGTTCAAAATCAGGAATGGACACCTACAAATGAGTCACGAAAAAGAAAGTTAGGGCAACAATTACACTACTAACCAGCTTTTAAAAAAGATTTAAAACACCAAAACAAGAACTGATCCAACTCATGTGCATGTTTAGCAACTGGTTCACCAACTGCCACAGGCAACACCCAGTGCCCCTGAAGTGCAAACGCCCACACCCGTGCCCTGAAGTGCAACAGCCCCCACCCCGTGCCCCTGAAGTGCCACAGCCCCACCAGTGCCCCTGAAGTGCAACAGCCCACACCCAGTGCCACAGAACTGCCAACAGGCCAGTACAAGTCGTACAGTTAAGGCCAAAGTACTTGGCAGAGGGAAAAGGCAAACACAACGCCAACAACAGGCCTGTGACTCGCTCTCAAAAGGATTAAACAAAAATAAATAAGCACATTCACTAAATGTGTTCTCGTCCTTGTGGTGTTTACGCAGACTATTTCATGCACCGTGTATGTATAATCATGTACAGATGCTTGATAACATTCAAGTATGTCCTTGTACACATGAATGTTTAGAAATGCTCACTGACTGAATTAAGACATATTTATAACATATGAATATGTTTTAATCATCAGTTGATTATGGTACAACATTACACATTGCCATGTTTATAGAAGCTGACATTCATTAGTTCTTGTTCAAGATGGATGTATGTGGGTTTGTTTGGTAATGTAGATAGTCATTTCATGCTAATATTATGACATATAACTTAAGTAACTACCCATATAACAGCCTACATTTTTATGTTGTGTTTTCTGGTGTCTTAACTCTGTAACACAACTTACCTTAAATCTTCTTTCATAGTTCATAATGTTGGCATGTGATCATGTATGATTTTTTGATTACATAACAGATTGTTATGTGTATGAATATATCTGTAGTCTCTCTGTATCTTATGGATATATGTTTACACTCATATATATATATAGATATATATATAGATCTATTATATAATATATATATATATATAAATATATCGATCATATAGATCTATATATAATTATATATATACAAGATTGGAGCGCCAGAGTAGAACTAAGAGTGAAATATAACTAAATAGTGACTAAAGTGTTTAAGGTTAATATTGTGAATAATTACATAAATACTAATCAACATAATATCCTAAACATATAGTGTAACACAATAAAATTAGTATAGTGTAGTGCAAAAGTGTAACAACCAGTTCCTTTTGATGTTAGTCCATGAATATAGGTAAATGATGCTGATAAAGGGGTCTCCGGCTGCTCTCACATTGGATAACCACATCCAGGGGTATCTAGAAACAAAAAAAAGCTGTGTGTGCTGTGCACGCGCTAGTAAGTGAAACTTCTTTGACTTTGTCACCGAAATTGTATTTGTGTTGGTGATGTTTTAATTAAAAATCAAAATAACAAGTTCATTGACAAAACGCAAATAAAATTGACAGAATGCGCGTGCTGGCACACATCACTGTATTAGCTATTTGCACTGATTGTTCGCGTGTCGATGACAGGAGTGTGGGCGGGTGCCTGAGATGTGTGAGTCCGGTGAAGAGGAGTGCGCGCGTGGAGAGATGTGAGCGCAGTGTGCGAGTGCGGCGAGCTTGCGAGTGTGCGGCGCGTGTGCCGAGCGTGCGACTGTGATGAGTCGTGACTTACATATCCTTGCACATCACCCCTCCTGCACAGCCCTCCTGCAACCTTACATATCCCCCTGCACATCACCCCCCTCCACTCACCCTCCTCCATCACCACTCTCACATCCACCTCCTCCACACACCCCTCTGCACATCACCCCTCCTGCACTGCATATCCCCCTGCACATCACCCCCCCACACTCCCAACATCACCCTCCTCACATCACCCCTCCTCACACATCACCCCTCCCTCCACATCACCCCTCTCCACATCTCCCCATCCTGCCACATACCCTCCTTCACCTTATATATCCCCTTGCACATCACACATCCCCCTGCACATCACATATCCCCCCCTGCACATCACCCCCCCCCCTGCACCTTAATCATCCCCTGCACCACCTACCTCAATCCACCCCCCTCACTCCTGCACATCAGATCCGGCAGAGGCAGGCAGAACGCGGCCTCCTCTGCTCTGCTCCGTGAGGCTAATCAGGCCTGCTCCCTCAGTCAGGGGAGGGCGTGGCTTGAGCGCGAGTGCTGTAAGCGAGTGAGCCCAGCGGGGGGAGAGCTCTGTCTGAGTCTCCGCCCGCGGCCAGGGGAGCCTCCCGCGGCGGCAGGGGGTCTCATCTCCCGCCCGGCGGCAGGGGAGTCTCCCGCCCGGCGGCAGGGGAGTGTCCAGCCCGGCGGCAGGGGAGTGTCCAGCCCGGCGGCAGGGGAGTGTCCAGCCCCGCGGCAGAGGAGTCTCCCGCCCGGCGGCAGAGGAGTCTCCCGCCCGGCGGCAGAGGAGTCTCCAGCCCGTGTATCCTGTGGCAGCAAGCCCACCTGCGGAGGTATGTGTATGTATTTATGTGTGTTTGTTTGTGTCAGTGTGTTTGAGTGTGTTTGCTCCGGGGGCAGGGGGACTTGCAGGGTGCCGCTCAGTTCAAGCAGTAGATGCTGCCCCCATCACCGTGCAGCGGAAGCACTCGCCCCCGATGGAGTACAGAGCTACTACTGTCATTTGAGCTTGGCGTGCGGCTGGGACAGAGAGGGGGCCTGGTCCCAGGAGCCAGTCGGGTTGTAGCAGGAGAGCTGGATGCCCCGGATGCCGCCCGTGCCCATCTCCAACTGGGGGAAATTGCTGCCGGCCTTAGGAGCGGCGCCGGTGGCTATCGCCGCCGCCGCCGCATATGTCTGCGGCCGTGTGGGGGGAGCGAGGGCCATTAGGAGCGGCGCCGGCGGCTATCGCCGCCGCCGCCGCTTCTGATTTTTTGAGCGGTTGGGATGTCAGTGTTGGGGTCGGGCTGAGCCAGAACACAGCCCGGCCTCAACTGCCAGCACTGACGTCACATCCGTTTCATTTCTGTCTCCACAATCCATTTTTGCCCCAGTTCGAATGAGGTGCCACTAAGGAAGTTTCACTTCAAAAAGAGAGAGAGCGCACGCCCCATAGCATAAAACTGTGTATTTAATATTAAAAAGGGGAAGGGAAGGGGGGTGGAAGAAACACACTCACAAGAGTAAAATGATAATAAGGCAATTTGTGATAATATCACCACCATCCGGTTTCTTTGCTGCAAAACGTCCGTACTTGTGGGCTCCCTCAGTGCTGCGTGTAGAGATCACAGCTCACCGGATGCCAGGGGTGCCGTTTGCCGACTAGAATCAGTCCACCGGAGTCCAGACAATCGCCTCTCCACTAAGAATGGCCGCCGTATGAATCCCACGCTGGATGTGGCCTCGTGCGCGTGCGCAGCGTCGTAGTGACGTAATCGTGCTATCAGAGTCCCTGACGCGTTTCGTCACCACTGGGCGACTTTCTCAAAGGGCTGATAGTGGATAGACTGCAGTCCTGTATACTTATAGCCAGTTCGTTGCTTAGCAACCCGTAATTGAGCAATTCTTTAACCCATGATGTGCTGATGAGAATGGGCATTACTATATGTGATATACAATATATAAATAAATAACTGGCAAAAGAACAAGATATGGATAAGTTTAAAATAATGAAAAAATAATATGCAGGAAGGATCTATGGAAAAACAAAGATATTATTTTCCCCTCAATAAATACTTCAATTCATTATTAGTATTATTTAAAAAGGATTCAAGTTAATGATATAAACTAATTAAATAAATGAATAATATAAAATTAGCACCGAGTATATGCAAAATGATTATAAACCTGAGTTATCTACAAAACATGAAATCAACAGGGGTGAAATGAATTGAAATACAATTAATCATTTGTGAAACAGTAAAGCAATAAAAAACAATAAAAACTAATCATTACAACATGCACATATAGATAATATAATATACACATACAAGATGAATAATAAGTAAAATAAGTAAAATAAATAAACACTACTAATACAATCAAAGTATATGGATGATACAGATAATATAGGCTAATATATATATATATAACATTAACAAAACAGTCACCTAGCAGCCAGATGGCTCAAATAGGTTTTACTGATACCCAAATATATAAACATGTTGAAGTGTATCAGATTACTTAACCATCATGAATGAGGTGAAAATTACACCATGCAAATATAACAATAACATATAATCAATCATGTATATATATATTCACAGAGACAATGTGCTTGAATATAGAAAAATTATTTCAATTAACAAATTTCCATATTAGATGGTAGCCCTGATCTAAGTGTTACCAAAAGATGATTATAACCAAAAAGGGGAGGCATAGGCAGGGAAAGGAGAGAGAAAACTAACAAGGGCATATATAAGATGAATAGACCACCTAAAATTTATAATTGTATAACTCATCAGAATAAACTAATATTCCAAATACAAATAATGAAAATATCCATGAATGATGATGGAAAATGAATTATGTATGGAGGGGGGAGGGAAGGACAGAGAGGAGAGGAGGGGTGAGGGGTAGGGGAAGGAGAGGGGGGGGAGGGAGAGAGAATGGGGGAGGGAGGGGGGAGGGGGGGGGCGGGGTGGAATGGGGGGATGGGGGGAAAAAGGGGAGGGAATGGGAGGAGGTGGGGGCGAAGGTGGGAAGTGGGGATGGAGAGGAGGGGTGGGGAAAATGGGGGGGAGGACTGGGGATAGGTATTGACAGTGAACTATGTTGGAGTAGAGGAAAAAGAGGATTGCGAGGAACTGGCAGAACTGATTTTCTCCCTATATTATAGCGATGAGAGTCCAAGTAGGCAAGAGATTAGACCAGCGTACTAGCATCCAAACACTCATTGAGACCACCAGGGGTAAGGGTCCCCAACTAGTGGATTCAATAAGTTTCCTGTCTGCACAAGATCTTGAAACTATCGCCTCCCAGAGCACAGGGTGAAATATGTTCTAGGCTCATAACCGTCATACATTGAGGGTCCTGATTATGTACAGCTTTGTAGTGTCGGGAAATACTATTAGAAATTGTTCCCTTTATGACACTTCTCCTATGATCCAGGAAGCGGGTGCACAGAGGTCGTGTGGTGCGGGCAATATAACGTTGCCCGCAACCACACTGGATGCAATACACTACAAAAGAACTTTGACAGTTTATGAAATTCCTAACCTGGTAGATAATATCTCTATTGGGAGAACTGAACTCGGAGTGGGTCTTCAAATGTCTACAGGTAATGCACCTACCTCGTCCACATCTGTGGTTACCATTTAGACCATTAATAGCTGACTTGTTTAATATGTTACCCGATCTAAGTCTAGTGGGAGCTAAAATGCTCTTCATACTTCTGGCCTTCCTGTAGACAATTGAGGCCCGGTCCGGAAGAATGCCCTTCAAATGGGGATCACATCTAAGAACTCCCCAGTGATTGCTAACTATCTTCTGAATAGCTTTAAAGGACTGATTGTAGGTGGTTACAAATCTTAAACTTGAATTTTCAGTGTTCCCAGCAATCGCCGGTGAGTTATATCCCAGACGAGATCCCTCTTGTCTGTTCCTAGATTCCTGAATCATTCGTGACCTCACTAAGGAATTAACTTTCCTAAAGGACTCAGAGACTAATTTATCATCATAGCCTTTGTTATGAAATTTGAGACTAAGCTGTTTCGACTGCTGGACAAAGTCGATATCTCTGGAGCAGTTTCTCCTGATCCGGTGAAACTGCCCAAGAGGAATGTTTTGTAGCCACTGTTTGTGGTGGTTACTGGACGCATGTACGTAGTTGTTGACGGAAACTTCTTTAAAATGGGTGGATGTGATAATGTTCAGATCTTCATCAAAAGTGATTATTAAATCCAAAAAGACTATGGAGACTGCATCTATATTAAACGTAGATTTCAATCCCAAGGGATTGTCATCTAATGACTTAAGAATCTCAAATAATTCAGCCTGCTCTCCGTCCCAAATCAAAATAATATCATCTATGAAACGGCCATAGTACACGAGGCCCGCTCCAAGATGTTAATTTTGCCACACAAATCTCTCCTCCCAAAACCCCATGAAGAGATTTGCATAGCTGGGAGCGAACCTCGTGCCCATGGCCGTTCCACAGATCTGCAGATAAAAAATTACACTAATATATATTATATATATATCTATAGATCTAATAACTATATATATCTCTATATATATAATAATATCTAGTATATATAAAGATCTATTAAAAAAAAAAAAAAAAAAAGAAACAAAAAAAACGCAGAAAAAAAAAAAAAAAATATATATATATATATAACAAGTTGTAGTCGCCAGAGTAGAAACTAAGGTGGAAATATACCTAAATATTGACTAAAGTGATGGTTTTTAATGTTAATATTGTGAATACTTTTACTAAATACTAAATCCACCGAACATTATCCATAAAACAAATTAAGTGTACACATAAATACTTAGTATAGTGGTTGCAAAAGGTGTACAACCATTCCTTTTGATGTTAGTACATGCATATAGGTTAAATGATGTGATCAGGGGTCTCCTCCGGCTGCTCTCCATGGATAAACCACATCCAGGGGTAAGCTAGAAACAAAAAAAGAGCTGTGTGTGCTGTGCACGCGCATATTAAGTGAAACTTCTTTGACTTTTTGTCACATGAAATTTGTTTTGTTGTTTGGTGATGTTTTAATTAAATCATCAAGTTTCATTGACCACACGCAAATAAATTTTATAAGAATGCGCGTGCTCGGCACACAATCCCCTGTATTAGCTATTTGCACTGATTGTTCGCGTGTGACCGAGTGTCCGAGTTGTGTTGGGGTGTTATGTTGTGTGGGGTGGGTCGTGGGTTGTTGCTGTTTTTGGGTCGTTGTTGCTTGTTCGTGCGGTGTTTGTGTTATGGTGTGCCGTGTTGCTGTGTGTGGTTTGTGTGGGTGGTGATGGTTTATTTGGGTGTGTGGTTGTGTGCGCGCGTGTGGCCCCAGAGGCGTGGCGCGCGTGTGCCCGCGCCTTGCGCGCGTGTGCCCGACGTTGTAGCGGGCCATCAATTAGTATGCCGCGTGTCACGCGCTTCGTTCCCGCATGTCTCGTAAAGACGTCGCACTGTTCCTGCGCTGTGCCCGATTCCCTCTCACCCTTAGCCCTCCCCGATCCCACCGCCTCCCTCCCTCCCCCCCCTCCTTCGCCCTTCCCATATCCCCTTCATCCCCCTCCCACCCGCCACGACCCCCCCCAGACAGCCGCTCCTCACCTCCCCGCCGCGCTCCCCAAGACAAAAATAGCCGCCTCCTCACCCCCTCCCCGGTCCCCACCTCCCTCCCCTCCCCCGTCCGTAGGCCGCGAACCCGGGGCGCCCCACTGCGCGCCCGGCCGCATCCATTCCCATCCTCACCCTCCTTGCACCTTGCATATCCCCCTGCACATCACCCCCCCACATCCCAACATCACCCTCCTCCACATCACCCCCTCTCACCACATCACCCCTCCCTCCACATCCAACCCCTCTCCACATCTACCATCCTGCACATCACCCTCCTTCACCTTATATATCCCTTGCACACACACATGCCCCCGCACATTCACATATCCCCCCCACCTGCACATCACCACCCCCCTGCACCTTTTAATCATCCCTGCACCCAACCTACCTCAATCCCCCCTCCCCTCACGTCCTGACAACATCAGATCCAGAAGGACAGGCAGAACGCAGGGCCTCCTCTGCTCTGCTCCGTGAGGCTAATCAGGCACCTGCTCCCTCAGTCAGACGGGCAGGGCGTGGCTTGATGCGCAGTGCTGTAAGCGAGTGAGCCCAGCGGGGGGAGAGCTCTGTCTGAGTCCTCCCCGCGCCAGGGGGGCTCGCGCTCAGGGGGATCTCACGCCCGGCGGCAGGGGAGTCATCCCCGCCGGGGGCGGCAGGGGATCTTCCTCGCCCGGCGGCAGGGGGCCCGCCTGAGGTTAGTGCCAGCCCGGCGGCAGGGTGAGTTCCGCCGCCGGCAGGGGAGTTTCCAGCCCCGCGGCAGAGGAGTCTCCCGCCCGGCGGCAGAGAGTCTTCCCGCCCGGGCGGCAGAGGGTTCTCCAGCCCGTATCCTGTGGCAGCAGCCAACTCCTGCGTCGTGTATGTGTATGATTATGTGTGTTTGTTTGTGTCAGTGTGTTTGAGTGTGTTTGCTCCGGGGCAGGGGGACTTGCAGGGTGTCCGCTCATTCAAGCAGTAGATGCTGCCCCCCATCACCGGGTGCAGCGGAAGCACTCGCCCCGATGGAGTACGAGCTACTTACTGTCATTTAGCTTGCGTGGCGGCGGGACAGAGAGGGGGCCTGGTCCCAGGAGGCCAGTCGGGTTGTAGCAAGGAGAGCTGGATGCCCCGGATGCCGCCCGTGCCCATCTCCAACTGGGGGAAATTGCTGCCGGCCTTAGGAGGGCGCGGGGCATCGCCCGCCGGAGGCTAGCCGAGGCCTCATATGTCTGCGGCCGAGGTGGGGGAGCGAGGGCCATTAGGAGGCGCCGGCGGCTATCGCCGCCCGCCGCTTCTGATTTTTTTGAGCGGTTTTGTATTTCAGTGTTGGGGTCGGGCTGAGCCAGAAACACCAGCCCGCCTCAACTGCCAGCACTGACGTCACATCCGTTTCATTTCGTCTCCACAATCCATTTTTTGGCCCCAGTTCGAATGAGGTGCCACTAAGGAAGTTTCACTTCAAAAAGAGGAGAGAGCGCACGCCCCATAGCATAAAACTGTGTATTAATATAAACGGGAAGGGAAGGTGGTGAAGAAACACACTCACAAGAGTAAAATGATAATAAGGCAATTTGTGAATATATCCACCATCTGGTTTTTTGCTGCAAACGGCCGTACTTGTGGGCTCCATCAGTGCTGCGTGTAGAGATCACAGCTCACCGGATGCAGGCGGTGCCGTTTGCCGACTAGAATCAGTCACCCGGAGTCCAGACAATGCGCCTCTCCACTAAGAATGGCCGCCGTATGAATCCCACGCTGGATGGCATCGTGCGCGTGTGCGAGACGTCGTAGTGAGTAATCGTGCTATCAGAGTCCCTGACGCGTTTCGTCACCACTGGGCGACTTTCTCAAAGGCTGAGTAGTGTGATAGACTGCAGTCCTGTATACTTATAGACAGTTTCGTTGCTTAGCAACCCGTATTGAGCAATTCTTTAATACCCATAGGTGCTGATGAGAATGGGCATTACATATGTGATATACAATATATAATAAAATCACTGGCAAAAAAGAACAAGAATATTGATAAGTTTACAAATAATGAAAAATTACTATACATGAATGTTTAGAAATGCTCACTGACTGAATTAAGACATATTTAAAAACATATGAATATGTATTAATCATCAGTTAATTAATGGTACAACATTACACACTTGCCATGTTTATAGAAGCTGACATTCACTTAGCTCTTGTTCAAGATGAGATGTATGTGGGTTTGTTAGGTAATGTAGATAGTCATTTCATGCTAATATTATTGACATACAACTTTAAGTAACTACCCATATAACAGCATACATTTTTATGTTGTGTTTTCTGGTGTCTTAACTCTGTAACACATTACTTACCTTAATCTTCTTTCATAGTTCATAATGTTGGCATGTGATCATGTATGATTTTTGATTACATAACAGATCTGTTATTGTGTATGAATATATCTGTAGTCTCTCTGTATCTCTATGGATATATGTTTACACACACACACACACACACACACACACACACACACACACACACA
>WSYH01015516.1:0-14161 GCA_036426205.1 Ascaphus truei | reverse complement strand
GGCTCCGTTTGCGGCAGAAGGCATCCAGATCCGGCTGCGCATTTGAGTACTGGGCTACTGTTGTCAACGCGTATCCTGGCACCATGAGGAGCACGTGACGGCGGCTTTCCCAGCATATACCAGCCGGTGCACTCGAGGAGGAGAGGCCACGGCAGAACCTACAGCAAGGGACTCCCCCTGGGCTCCGGTTAGACGCCAGGACACGTGGTGTGGTTCTCAAGAGAGGGGATACTCTCCAAAATATCCACTGCCTGTACCCCTTGAGTGTCTGGTAAGCGGGCATTTCTCCTGGGGCTGAGGTGCAGACGTTACCTTTCATTTTAAATGTTGTTTTATTAAATGTGATAATTTTAACAGTCTTTTGTCTCAGCACATGTTTGTCTAGTAGTGTTTAGTGTTTTGTTAGTGACTGTATTACACTATGTCTGTTTTTGTGTGTTGGAGCTGCCACCAACAAAATATTGAAAATACATTGCTTGGTGGATTCCTGTCTCTGTGAATGAAGGATTGGCAGTGGGGTCCATCCCAGACCAAAAGACCCCAGAGTATCTTACTGTTGGAAGGCACTGCACCATCTGGCATACAACGGTAATCTGTCCCCCTCCTTTCACTGTCCCTGGTGTCTCCCCACACCCCCACGTGGAGCCCTCAGCCATCCGTTTTCATCGATTGCAGCACCCAACGCGTGTAGTAACCCAGAAGGGCACCCCCACTCACTTAGGGGGGGACGGGATAAAAGGGTTACATACATATGGGCTTCCACGCATATTGCTTCACAGAACAAGGTTATACTCTTGGGGAAGAAATCTCTCCGGACTTACTGACTGTCTTTTCACATGTTGTTGAGAATGCTGAATGAATCGGGGTGGGGTAAGTTCGCTTCGTATGTAAATTTACCACGGATCACTTCCTGGTTGTCGAGGATGAAGGGCCTTTTTTGACATGTATCAAGTTTTGCGTCTTAGTAACTTATTTGCCTCATCTGCTTCCTGTTGACTGACACTCGGGCAACTCTGCCTGCCCTGACCCCAGCTGCTTTACTTCTCTTCTGCTTCATCCATTGTACTGTGTTTGGCCAATTCTGCCCTGCAACATCTCTGACCCTCAAGCCCGTCTCTACAAATCCACCCTCAATGCTCTCATGGGTCAAAAGTCCTGCGTGCCGTGCCCCATCCATCGGGGTCCCTCTATGGGGGTCATGCCCAAGCTCCAATAGTCACTTTTAAGAGCGCAAAGTTGCTGCAATTAGAACGTGATTTGAGCCTCAACAACCGATGCCTAAGCAATGCAAACCGGCACTTTGTTCTCTAAGCCTGAATTTTTTCTTGAATTCTTCTAAGTCCAACTTTGCTCGTTTCGTCACCCTGTTTGTGTTAAATTCTGCTTAAGCGGTATGCACTAAGCAACGCCACCTTACGTAACGCGAAAGTTTGTGTATCATAACACGTCAGGTCAGAGTAAACGCGAAAAAAAAGCTGGACGTAGAAAAAATTATTGCTTTTTCATTGTTTGCAAGTGCTCAAAACTCATAAACAACAGCATACAACGGCCGCGGGTGTCCCCGCTGACCCGCGGGGTCCCCGAGGAGACAGGGGGTCACATGGGGGGTGTCACAGTGGGTCACAATTGGTCCCGCTGGTCCGCAAGTGGTGTGGTCCACGGGGGGGCGAGGCAGATTGGCGGGGTCCTCCGCTGAGTCCTTGTTCCCTGCGGGGTCCCGGGTACCCGCGGTCTTCTGTACCGAGTTGGCGGAGCCTCCAAAACTAATAAAAAATTTTATAACTCATACAAATACAACCCCCCCTACACATACTATACATTAACGGGCAAACTTACTATTTCCCCATTGGATTATGCGTTTGCCCTTTTATAATACTATAATTATCATAAATACCGTAAAACATATTACACTTAACCTTTTTACAGCACCCCCACGATGAAGGCCGTCTTCATCCTCATCTTTCCATCCTTCCTATCCCCCTCCGGTGGCTGCAAAACATGCACAAATCACAGTAGCCCATGTAATGTCCCCTAACCCCTTAATCACCATAGCGTTTATTAACCGCTACAATTTCCATGAGGGGGTTTCCCCCACCCTAACGCCACCACTCGGAGGCCTCCCTACCCTCCCTCACTAACCCCCCCCCCCCACCCCCCTAACCCACCCCCTCCCCGTGAGGCCTAACCCCCTCATCCACTAACCAGCTGGAAGGCCTACCCACATACCCTGGGCCAATAACCGCCCCTCCCGCCCACCCCCAGTACCAACAATAAAAACAATAGCACAAATGCCCCCAATAACACATTCTATTTATTAAATACATAACCCAACCCCCCTGTGCCCCCCCCATAATACAGATGATTTTATTTCTTTACAATACAGGTTTCATACCCCGGCGCCACGTGAGTCCCGTGGGCCCTGACGGGTCACCTCACAGACCTACAGGTTACCAGCAACTTGTTTCATGACAGGTTCTGGAGGCTGTTGGTGGGTCCCCGCCAGGTTGCCATGGCCCACCAGGTTGTCTCTGCGGGGTCACCGTGGCCACATTGTGTGTCGCACAGGTCGGCCCAGCGGATGTTCTGATGGCCTTGCACTCATTTCCCCCTTACTCTTGCCTTGTGGCATGGAGCCTCTGGCGGCCCAATCCGCCAAAACCTGGATCTGGGATCCACATTAACAAGCAGACTTATACGTTGCATTGTATGTGGATGATATATTCGCCTGACATTTTCGATGCGGGGGTCTCACCGCTCCTTGCCCATTTGTTTGACTTACTGCGATCTCAACAAGAATGTCATGGGTTTACAAATAAATATAATACAAATCAAAGCACTACATATACATCGCTCCGAGGACCAGGAAAAGCTAATCGCCCTTAACTTCATTTCAATGCGTCTAACGCTGAATTAAGTACTAGGAGTCCTCCCTCACAAATAACATCAGTCACGTATCCAATCTAATTAACATAGTGAGATTAATAAAGACCCTGCGATAGTGACAATGCGATCCTGGTCTAAGTCAAACCAAACACATCTCTAGATATGGGAACAATACATTGCCATCAAAATAATCTTCTACCTGTATACTTTTACCTGTTCCAGACCTGCCAGTTTTTGATCCGTCCTGAAAGAGATCCTACTCATCACGCATCTCTTATCATTAAATTTATTTGGGGCTATAAGAAGTCCAAGAATTGGAGAGGGGTCCTAAGAACTACCAACTACTGTACCGGTTGGCCTATCGAGTACCCTGTGTTTTTTTGCTTGGCATCAATTAAAGAGCGGCCTAATTAGGACGATCAACGGCGCAGTGGCACATAGATCCCAATAAAAACACTGGGTGAACTTGGAAAAGGATATCCATTTGGATTTATCAACCTATCTTGTGGGGTGCCCAAAAACATCGCTCCAAATCCTTCAAGGGAGCCGCTTTTCCTCGATGTCCCAATCAGTGGAGTATGGAAGCTTCTAATTTAATGCGGATTGACCTCTAGGGTACGCTGATGACTCCACTATCCACTCTTCCTTTACCCCTGCTTTGCTTTCGCGGGCTAGCCGGCCTGAATAATAGAGACTTAGGCAATTTGGAACAAAAAAGGAATTCTTACACTAGGATATTTGGAGCGGGAAAAACATTAAAACGTTTTTAACAATTAAGGCAGAAAAAGAAATTCCCCACTCTGAGTTTTTAGATACGCCCAATTAGAGCCTTCTATACAACAATGTTGCCCCTTTCCCCCCCATTAACAAATTTTGAGAAGCTCTGTCTATTGAGAACATACACATGTGTGACTCACATCTCAACTGTATAAGGAAGTGATTTTCTTTCTGGTCCGTGAATATGCAATTCCATTCAGTTATCTCCAGTGGAAATTGATTTAGGGGGGAAACATTAGAAGCATAAGACTGGGCTGAAAGTGTGTACACTGTGATGCAAAGAGTTCCAATCTGCACGACACTGAGGAGAAATACATATAAGTTTGGATGATATGGTATCTCACCCCACTTAAACTACACAAATTTGTCCCTAGAACAATGCTGCGAGCAAGCAGACTTGTTACACCTTTGGTGGTCTTTGCCCTGCAGAGTAGACCCTCAGAAATTCCATTTGGCTACAGAGGAATTTTTTTGACCTCAAGTTCCCGTTTGTCACGCCTTGTATGCCCGCATACCTGGCCAGGACCCCAGTACTGAGGTGGAAAGGAATATGACGCCACACACACAGTCATTGGGACAAACCCTGAGTGTGGTATAAATCGTTCGCTGGCCTGTAGGAAGAAGTTTTTGTTATACTTGCAAAACGCTTGTGGTGTCTGTGAGAATAGTCGTGTCCGTATGGCCAAGGTTCGCAGGAGTAGAGCGAGTACATCTCAGTGGACAAGCCAGGTCCTATGAATTCAGGTAACGTAGTGAGGTCTAGCAAGGTTCATAGGGGTACCAGAGGAGCCAGAGACCAGGAAAAGGGCAGGATCAGGAGCCCAGGGAAATCCAAGATCATATAGGAACAGGAACAGCAATGGACATAGATGGACACAGCATATGTCAGGTACAACAGGGAAACAGGAACGATGCAGAGCGAGGAAGATTGGACAGACATGGGTAATAAAGGAGGGCACACCAATAGTAAAGAGTGGAGGAATATAGAGAGCAGTGGGAGACAATAGGATAGGGTCATAAGAGAAGATGAGTAGACGTGAAGTGGACAGACAGGGGAATGGCCTGCCGGGTTTTTGGGAGGGGGAACATAGACGCGCCTGGATACGAAGGCGGTGCGGCGCTGCCCCTCTGTAAGGGAGAATTCGCGCCGCACGGCTGCGGATTGCTGACTTAAAATGGTTGCTTAGATCCAGTTTCGTTATGTCAGACCCCCCTGCATTCAATTGTCATCATCAGGAACAGGGAACATCAAGCCTTATAGGGGCAAAGCATAGGTCAGTACAAACAGGGAACAGGCACTATCAGAGCGAGGAAGAAGTGGACAGACCTGGTAATAAAGAGGGAACGACCAATAGGAAGAGGGAGGGAGTAGAGAAAAGTGGGGAGACAATAGTGATAGGCAAGGAAGAGAGAGAGGAGACAGAAGGAGACAGACAGGGGAATGGCCTGCCGGGTTTGTGAGGGGGAACCATGACAGCCATGATAGAGGAGCGTGTGCAGCGCCTCTGTAAAGGGAGAATGCCGGCGCGGCACAAGGCTGCGCACCGAGACAGCCCTCAATGAGTGAGGGGAGGAAGCAGCGGGTAAACCGGCTCAAGGAGGGATGCGCGCGGCCCCCCCCCCCCCCCCCCCGCCTCCGTTGGCGGAGGGGAACTGCACCTGTGCTGCAACCAAGGGAACGGCCCTCTTTAGCAATAGGAGACCAGCCGCAATCAACGTGCGCCCAAGAGAGCGTTTGGCGTGCGCCGCGCCGTGGGCTTATAGTGTGCGACGTACCAAGGACATACCACCAGTCGGCTCGGAGCGCGCACCGTAAGCCATATTTGAAGAGGGTACGTAGGTATAGGGGCACACAAAGGAAGCAAGTACGGGCACCGCGAAGAGAGGGAGAGGGGAGCACATAGCGGGGCTCAGGGGCCCGTGTTTTCGTGATTCAGGAGACTGCGTGGTACGCGCCTGAGGCAAATGGGTGCCGAGTATGAGGGCCATGTAGAGGAGTGGGTAAGTATATAGATGGGTGACATAAGAGTGGGGATATAGGGACCAGAAGGGGAATGAATCTCAGAGTTCATCACAATCAGTATCCCCCCTTTGAAGATCAATGCTCCAAGTGAGCCGCCCACCATGCGTTGAGGGAAGTTTCTGGTGAAACTGTGTGTTCTTGGGCAGGGATAATGGCCGTGCGGATTACCCTGAACTGTTCCTCATGCCAATAGCCGGCTTCCATGTACGCAAAAATCGAGTTATTCTATATACCAGCGAAGATCACTGAGGGAATTGTACTTCGTACTCCTGTTGGCCCGCAGCGGTGGACACTGATTGGGTTTCGGAGAGGGGTCCTAAGTGTGACGACTGTCAAAAATATTTTTAAGTAAGGACGACACTTGAACACGGGACGGAACCTTTCATATTGGGGGGGTAGATCGAGACGAATAAATCCACGTAAATTAACCCTCTCTTCCAATTTTAAATGGCCCAAGAGATCTGGGAGACATTTGGGTGACGGTATTTTTGAGTCTAATCTTTTTAGGGCAGAACCGCCACCCATTATCACCAGGTTGAAGAAGGAACCCTCTGGTTGACGGTGACGGTACTTTGCTTTGAACTTTTTTGGAAACCGGCAAGACAGTATGGTCTTGGAATCTTTCTCCGGATTCCTGTCACGTTGGCGATGTGAGAATCGGCTGCAGGACACTATAAGGG
Source organism: Ascaphus truei (assembly GCA_036426205.1). Lineage (NCBI taxonomy): Eukaryota > Metazoa > Chordata > Amphibia > Anura > Ascaphidae > Ascaphus > Ascaphus truei. The sequence goes on along the minus strand of WSYH01015516.1, from coordinate 7,798 downwards.
GTAAGGTGCCAGAGGAAGACTAGTGGTATCAAAACCAAAGTTTTTATAAAGAATGTGACTGCCTGAGTATTTTCGTTCTTTCAGGGAGTTTATGGCGAATATCGCCCATGGAAAAGATCCACCCAGTTAATCTGCGAGTTCAGAAATATGCATCCTTAGATACTGTTCCAAGCTATTGGTGTCATCCTTTCAGTCTGCCATGTATTTTGGGGGTGGTGATACCCAGAGGGAAAACAAGAAGAGAGAATGCCCATCCGTTGGGAAAAGCCCGCAGAATTTGAAAATGAAACGCGAATCGCACGATATGATGACGAAGAAATTGGACAGACACCGTGTAGCCTGCAAATTTCCTCTGCGCATAAATAAACGTCAGCCAAGTAGCAGAATGTGGAGACCCTTGAGGGGATACAGTTTGCCTGTTTGAAACCTTTCTACTACGCCCAAAAGGGTGTTCATCCCTTTGGACACGGGCAACTTCACCATTGAAGGCCATTTAAATGTGTTTCCAGGGTTGTTCTGGATGTGGAAGAAGGCAAAAGACGTCCAGAAGGTTATATGATGGAGTGTCTTGCTCTGGGGCACATACTGGACAAGTGGTGGTAATTCGAGAATGTTTAGATTTCATTGTTAGCCAACCAAACAATTCTGTTTCCATGAGATCTGCCATCCTGGTTCAAACCTTGATGGCCAACAGCCTACAGGAATGACCCCAAGTGTCCACTTTTATGGCGAAAGCCGTGGAGCTGCGTATAACGTCCTTCTGGTATTCCTGAACCTGCTGTAGTTGGGCTTGAGCCTTGGTGATCTCTGTCCAACACAACCAATCGAATTTGTTAGGCCAGAAATTATGCTTTGGCAGGGAGAATAGGGTGCTGGCCGAAACACTATCCTTGGCTTCGGCCGCAGTGGGAACTGACGAGATATAGCGTCAAACCATCGACCCTTTAAATTTTTGGTACTGGAATATATGAGCTGGGTAATTGAAAGCGGGAAAGCCAGAGTTACGCACGGACTTTTGGGGCAGGAATCCCCAGGCGACTAGATCCCCCTCAATATTAACAATTTGTGGTGGTCGTGAGAATAGGCGGATAGGTTCTTTGGAACCTACTCCAAAAGGTGTCTCTATTCTTGGAAAACCAGTTATGCCAAAAGTTCATGTTTCCACGGTTACCGACATCATATTCCCTTTCAGTTCAGCCCGCTGAAACTTCCTTGAAAAAAAACCACAGGATGAAGTTTCTCTGAGGAGAGGTCCTTGAGAAGAAACTCTCTGCGCCAGCTCCTGCTCCTACGTCGCGGCGTCGACCCTCCAGGTAAATAGAGGGAGGTATCTTGAGTAGGACGTAAGGGATGGAGCAGAGACATGGAACGCCTTCTTGAGATTTCAAAGCGGATATGGGACTCGGTGACCCGGATGAGATGTCCGCAGCCCTTCTTGGTCAAGTGCGTGATGGAAGAGCAATAGAAGAATTTGTTTTAATGAACTTTCCTGTATAATTGGCAAGAGCCAGTCAAACGCCTGCATGGACAGCCTTGAGTGAATAGGGAGGGCGGCCAGCGAGGACCGCCCTTCAGCTTCTCTGGGTCCAATGGAAAACCTTGGCTGGATATAATATAGCCCCCGGAAGGCAGTAGAAGTCTGGTGGAACAGCCGTTCTTCTCCAATCTTGGCATAGAAGGGTCGCTTGGGAACGAAGCCTGGAAACCTCCATACTCTATCCGCCAGAGTCAATGTAAGGGAAAGATTCCCAAATGATGCTGCCGGTGGAGGGTCATCCGATCCGTGCGTTGGCCGTCAAAGGCCAACAGGGCTCTTCCTGCTGACGCATGGGAAATGTGATTCTCAAATGCGAACTTCTGGTGCCAGAAATTACCGCTGCCGAATCCGGAACGAGAACCTTCATTCACAACCTTTACGCAAGGTTTTTGGACCCTCCAACGTTGCTGAAGCTATAAACTTCTTTTGTGGGAACTTCGGAATGAAGGGCAAGGAAGACATTACCCTTAGAAGCCCTCTACCTCTACTGGTGTGTGCCTCTCGTTTCCCGGCTTCAAGGGACAAAACTCTGTAGATGATGTTCCGATGAGGCACAGTAGAACCCCAGCTTGTTCTGGCGGTGCCGTGCCCTCTCGGTTGTCCTTGAGTTGTTGACTGCCGCTCTGCATATGTTCCCAAATTAACGCCGGTCCAGGGTCCAGAGAGGGAAGTAGTGGGCGGCCTGTTATAAACCAGTAAGAGAGAGAACGGGAACAGTGTCTTTCTGCCGACGTTCCTGTGTATTCTGATCCTGCTGTACGCTTAGATTTGATTAACTCTCCCAGGGAACGTAGGCCGGGTATGGGTCCGCAAGATCGTCTTGTCAATTATCTTAGATTCCATGCCAGTACACGGCGTGGGGCCTCATCATTCCACTCTACTTCGCGGCCATCGTACAGAACTCTATGGGTGTATTTGGCACTGCTCTTCGTTCGGCCCTGCGAAATATGAAAAAGGGAGATGCGCTCTCTCACCTAGCCGTGCGGGAGTATCAAAGACAAGTTGACAACGTCGTGTCTGCACAATGGATAATCTTGCGTTACTTTCACTTTTGCGCTAGCCCTAGGGGAGAGGCCCAAGCGCGAGCGTCCCCCGGTGAGGATAGCGTAGATTATGCAATCTTAGCATGACCAGTTGGAAACGGGAGGGGGACATCGCAGAACTGCACCTCACATTAGTTTAAGAAACCACGGCAGGCGCGGGTCCCAGTCATAGCGGTTCGCGGAGAGTGATCCTTGGCCCCGAACTGGCATAGGTTAGTAGCCACGGTGGCGTAGAACATGGAACCCTCCTGAAGGAAAAGATAGCCACTTGCTGGGAGAACAGTGGACAAGCTGAGTGCTAACGAATTGTAAGGCCTCAATGGAATACTTGTAACCCACCTCATGGGGGGTCCTGCGTTTGTTGTGGGCTCTTGCATCCATGTCACGCCTGTATGGCCCTCAGACCTGGCAGGACCTCAGTACTGAGGTGGGAACGGTATACCACACACCCACAGCAGTGGGAGAAGCCCGTATGTGGGTATAGCGGGGGGAGGGGTGCTGGTCCTGTAGGAAGAGATTGTTGTTATCCAATCCTTTCAACGCTTTGGGGTTGTCCTGAGAATAGTTCTGTGTTCCGTATGCCATGTCCAGGGTAGAGAGAGTAGGAATCATTCAAGTGTACAACCAGGTCCTAGGAAGCCAGAGGTACAAGGTATTGTAAGGCCGTAGCGAAGGTTGTCAGAGGTGGTACCAGCGAGCAGAATATGACCGACAAGCAGAGTCCAGCGAGCCAGGAAATCCAAGAGCAACAGGAACAGGGAAACATCAGGACGTAGACGGGTAGCATCACTAGGTCAGGTACAACGCAGGCAAAACAGGAACTATGACAGAGCGAGGAAAGGAATGCACAGGCACAGGGTTAACTAAACGGAGGGAAACACAAATAGGAAAGGGGGAGGAAGAAGAGAGAGATGTGGGAGCGACATAGGGTATATGGTCAGGAAGAGAAGAGGGGAAGACAGAAGGAAAGACAGGGAATGGCCTGCAGTGTTTGGGAGGGGAGACACTGACAGCCAGTGATAATGAGGAGCGTGGTGCGCGCGCCCTCTGTAAAGAGAGAATGTGCGCGCACACAGCGCTGCAGCTACATAGACAGCGCCAAGGATAGTGCAGGGGAGAAAGCTATCGCGGGAAACCGAGCCCAGGAGTAGGAATCGTCTTGAAGCGTGAACTCGCCCTGGCGATGGAGTGGAAGGAGACGCACGCACGGCTGCACCAGGGAATACGGCCGTAGTGAGCGAGAGGTGAGACCAGCTGCATCACGGCACCCAGAGGAGGAGCGTGTGACGCGGCGCCTCCGTGGGCTGAGAGGGGGCACGTACCGGACGTACAATCAGGCGCGCGAGCGCCGCGCCACAGATGCCACATTGGAAGAGACGTTAAGGAGTAGAGGGCACCGCAGGAGGAGCAATGCGTGCACCGCGGGAGAAAGGGAGCGGGACATCATAGCAGGGTCAGGGGCCGCGTGGGTATGCGGACCTGTCGGGGTATGCCTGAGGCAATGGGGGCGATTTGAGGCAAGGTGAGGAGTGGGAAGGAGTATAGGGGTGACAGAAGATGGGAGAGACGACCAGAAGGGGAGGAATCTCCAGAGTCGTCACACAAACCGTTTGATCCATGACTGTTCCTGCTAAACAGGCCAGCACAACAGCTTTCCAGAGCAAGAGACAAACTTGTTGCAACATTTTGAACGGCAAACGAGTGCGAGATCGCAGCATTATGGAAACAAAAGGTTCTCCAGTAACTGGAAAATTTAGAAACAGAATTTGGTTAGATTTGTCACATGAAGAAACTTCCAAGCCTAGTGAATGATACTGCCACTACATTCCAAAAGGTATGGCTACCATGGTTAGTTTCAATCGGATATATCTAGGTTTGTCCATAATCTCAATTTGCTATGATAAGTGGAAAGAGAATAAATTGCGCAGCTATAAATGAGTGACGTGATAATTAGTGATAAAATGGTTAAATTAATTATACGTGACCTTGAACAGAGCGTCTGCAGCTGCTGAGGGGGGGTCTCAGGGCCCCCTAGAGCTGAATCAGATAAATCAAAAAAGACCACAGCGCACAACGCTCATAGTGCATTAAAAATTATATCACATAAACAATTAAATGGGTGAGTAATGTGCGTACATCAAATGCAGTAATAACCAGCATTTCGGATATGTTACCCAACGCCTCAGAGACCGATCATGGTTGTCCTCACAAGGGGGTGTAAATGCTAATTTCTCGGGTGCAGGATCCTAGTAGGGTAATGGAAAACCTCTGTTGGTCCTTGCTCCCCAGGCACGAAGTAGAACGGGAGCTGCTGGCCCATGCATGCTTTATCAAGTCGACTGAACACCAGCTGGTACTCCTCACTCCCCTCCATGTGGAACACTTCCGGGTTGGTGATGTCACCACGGGAATCGCGGTTTCGGCACGTTCAACTCGATCAGCTGCACAGTAGTACTAGTAGAAACGGTAGAATGCTCTTGACCAAATGTCTACGCGTTTCGAACCAGCAGGTTCTCACAGGGACTACTGATACAGTCTGCTGCTCCCTTGTTTTCCTCGCATCTAAAAAAGAAAATGTGGAGGAGAGGATTATCATCACGGTTACTGGCAGATGCTTGCTGTTCTAATTCAAAATCCACCAATGGTTGGTATTTGTTACTATGGTGATATTCCTCAAAGATGGAATCAATTTCCTTATCTAGGTGGTGGTCTTAGGGGCTGGTGAAGGGAGTTTGAATCTCCATGTTGCCATCTATGTGATTTTGGCCGTGTAGGCTATTCTCTGGGGCTTGGGTGTGATGAATTGCACTGGGTTAGAAATTCTATCCTTGGTGTCTGGGACAGATTTCTTATAGTGTTGATAGTTATTGGGTATTTTTGTGGGAGTAGTTCTTTGGAGTATTGGGCTTTATAGATCTCTATTTTTTTATCCTTATATTTGTTTGGTCTTCCAGCTTCTGTAGCTGCCAGTTTAATATCAATTCTGTCCCTTTGGAACTACTCTGTTTACCACAATAATATCCTTTTGCACACTGTCCATTTTACACTTAATTCTATTCTCTACCACTGGTAATTCCCTATTGTTCTGAACTTGGCAAATTGCTCTTCATGGCATTTATTCTCACATCCAATTTTTGGAGAAACCATTTTTCGTTTGGAGATAGCATCTCATAATTCAAAAGAACAATTGTCAGTAGTAACGATTCCACTCCACATGAATTCTTCCACTTGGAAGTCAGGGTAGGTGGTTTAAAAGATTCTTAAGCCACGGGTGATTCTCTTTTGTTCTATGTATTTCTCTAGGGTAATTGCATCCCATAGGCTTTTTTGATCTCATTTAGTAATAATGTTTTCTAACTATCAGCTAGTACATAACATATCATCGGATTTTACATCCATTGAACCAGAGAATCCTCATCACGAAATATGCTGTCAATATCTATATTGTCTGTTGGCCTGCGGGCAAATAGTTGTGACATGGTATCAAGAAAGCTGCTAACCACAAGGGGTAAGGACACTGGACAAAGAAAAAAGGTAGCGCTATCTAAAGAAAATGGACCCGCAGCCTGTGATATAACTCTGACCCCCCAGGTCAGATGAGGAACTGGAAACAATTGTATATCTATGGCGCTGGGTCAACATATATATAAATGAATAAAAGTTATATACCACCATAAATGATGCACTCCCTGGATCTCTTCCCATGAGACAGTGAGTTCGCAAAGAAATAACAACAGACATAGTGTAATACAGTCACTAACAAAACACTAAACACTACTAGACAAACATGTCGAGACAAAAGACTGTTAAAATTATTCACATTTAATAAAACAACATTTCAAATGAAAGGTACCGTCTGCACCTCAGCCCCGGAGAATGCCCCTCTTACCAACACTCAAGGGGTACAGGCAGTGGATATTTTGAGGAGTATCCCCCTCTCTGAGAACCACACCACGTGTCCTGGCGTCTAACGCGAGCCCAGGGGGTCCCTTGCTGTAGGTTCTCTCTGCGGCCTCTCCTCCTCGAGTGCAACCGCTGGTATATGCTGGGAAAGCCGCCGTCACGTGCTCCTCATGGTTGCCAGGATACGCGTTGACAACATTAGCCCAGTACTCATAATGCGCAGACCGGATCTGTTATCCTCTGCCCAAACGGAGCCCGGTAGCCGCAGGATGCCCGTGGAGTGAGTCCGGATGGTATGGGGATGATGGAGTAGCAGCTGTGCGACGAAAAAACCACCCTCGCGTTTCGAAGTCTGCGCTTCCTTCCTCAGGGTAAAAGTAGTTCCTTTGCCTGGCATGTGTCCACATATATACTCTATATGGTTCTCATGATAGGCAGCTTTTATTAATTAAAGCACTTCACAGTACTATGAGTACATATCCCTTTAGGGGTTAACTACACCTGTATGTTCCTCATGTATTGATTATTATCTTTGCATTTACTATTGTCAATGCATAATTTTTTTCTTTTGTGTCTTTTTTGTTCTGTTCTATCTAGGTATCTTAGATTAGGTTCAATATTTTATTGTATGTGTGTATTGTATGAGCATGTGTGTTTCCACTTAATGTTATTATTGTTGCTGAATAGGGATTCATTATTAGAGAGCCATTGCGCATGTCCACCCATGTATGGGTCCTGTACACCTTTTAAACCGGGACTATATATATGTGGACCTGCCAGGAAGAAACTACTTTATTACCCCTGAGGAGGAAGCGCAACTTCCGAAACGCTAGGGTGGTTTTTCGTCTGCCACACTGCTACTCCATCATCCCCATACCTTCCGGACTCACTCCATGGGCATCCCGTCGCTACAGGCTCCGTTTGCGGCCAGAAGGCATCCAGATCCGGCTGCGCATTTGAGTACTGGGCTACTGTTGTCACGCGTATCCTGGCACCATGAGGAGCAACGTGACGGCGGCTTTCCCCGCATATACCAGCCGGTGCACTCGAGGAGGAAGGCCACGGCAGACCCTACAGCAAGGGACTCCCCCTGTGCTCCGTTAGACGCCAGGACCACGTTGGTGGTTCTCAAGAGAGGGGATACTCTCCAAATATCCACTGCCTGTACCCCTTGAGTGTCTGGTAAGCGGCATTTCTCCTGGGGCTCGGTGCAGACGTTACCTTTCATTTTAAATAAATGTTGTTTTATTAATGTGATAATTTTTAACAGCGTCCTTTTGTGCTCAGCTACATGTTTTGTCTAGTACGTTTAGTG